>JANHFT010002108.1:60437-82055 GCA_032467955.1 Pseudoxenodon macrops
AGGATGCCCCCCTCCCCCTTTTTCAGAAGTGGAGAACTTTGTGGCACTTGGAACAGGGATACGGTAATTAAATTCTCACTATTCCATCCCCCCCCCCCAAAAAAAAATCTCACTTGAGTTTTGGTTGGGTAATATTGCAACACAAAGAAGAAAACCGTGGAGTTAAGGCTTTCTTTGCATAGAACAGTTGTACCAATAGCCACTTAAACTGTTGCTTAACATACATTTTTTAATGCAATAATCATTCCAAAGTACAGAATTAGTTGCTCTAAAAATGGGCAATTTCTAACAATCCAACTATCTTTTCAACATCTTAACTTCCTCATTTCATTCTCTTGCTAAGAAAATTTGGCAGAACATTCCCATTCTGTAAACAGGGAATCGCATTTGGAGTAACATTCAAATTCCAACAATAGAACCTGAAAAATATCCCATATTTTTTAACCTAAATGTAATTTTATATTTGTTTTTAATAATAGAATTTATAATGTTTTCTCAAACTTGTTAAATCTTGTAAGTTTAAAACTAGCTGAAATTTCTTCAACTAGAAGGTATAACTATTTCCTTACACAAATGCCACACTTATTTTAAAAATACATATAACCAACATAGTATCTGTATTTTGAAAATCTTGCTAAATTTAAAGTTAGTTTGAAATAAAAAAGAATATTCTATCATCTCTGATATTTCTTTAGAAAAATGATACAATATGCTCACATGGTCAGATTGATTCTATTAAACCAAACTTACCATTCCATCATAACGATCCCCAGGTCTGCCTCTTCGATCATAAGACATAAGGTCCCTTAGGAATATAAAATAAATAATTTACAATATTTATCTGCATTGTATTGCAATTTTACTTTTCTCTACTACCTCACATTTCAAAATGCAGGGCCTTCAAATAAATAGCAAATTCATTTGGTGACAAGAATGAGGCATATCTGCTTTTAATTTAGAACAATATCCAGCTATCAAAGGTGCACTTATTCCTGGTCCATTCTTACTAAAACTTGAACAAACTGCTATTTTGACTGACTTGCAGTCTCTTTATCTCCATTCCTAGTTCTGCTGAACACATACTCAACAGAGATCATCCTTAATGAGAGTTTTAAGAAAGTAAACTTACCCGCCTCTAGGAGGAGGAGGGGGAGGCAGAGGAAGATTGCGAGCTCTGCTGCCACCTCTACCCCCACGGCCAGGAGGAGGTGGAGGAGGTCCTCTGCGAGGGCTCATATCATCATAATCTCTTCGTGGAGGCATGGGGCGACCACGGCCAGGAGGCATTCGATCAAAGCCTCCTCTGCCCCGCATTGGAAAACCCACAGGACGCCCTCTTCTGTCATCAAACATCATTGTAAATCCACCATAGTCATAAGTTTCATCATAAAAATTGGGGTCATAAGGCTGTGCACGTCCTTTTATTGGTGACTAATATAAAAAAGAGAAACAATTCAATATAGTCAGTCATCTCATTTTAAATCTTTGTACACTTTGCATTGCATTTGCTTATTAATATACTATTCTGATTGTACTATTACAAAGAAACAATAGAACAACAATCAAGTACTGACCAGATAATATCTATTTTAGAAATGTCTAATCTAAAATCTAATCCTGTATCAGCTAAACAGTTTTGCCTTTCTATACGTTACTATATGCTTACTTATTCAATTCTAAATAGACTTTATACATAGAGGGAGATAAGCATACAAATGTGTTCTAGATTAAATTACCTCTGATATAAGATCCAATATTATTTTGATGCATTCCACAACTCTATCAGGTTTTCCACCAATTAGTACCACTCTGTCAGAAGAATGAGGGCAACATTCTTGGAAAAGCTTAATAGTGGTTTGAGTGTTCTGTCAAGAAAATGAAGAAACTTTTAAGCAAGTAATTTTATTTATTTATATCCCACCTTTACTGTTTTTACAAATAACCCAAGGCAATAAACATATCCAACAAACCCTATTTTCCTGACATAAGCTTAATAATGTTTAATACTACCTTCTTTGTAATATATTCCCACAATGTTTAATACTGCTGTTAAAACTGTTGACCTTCATTAAACCCACTCTAGAATAGACTTTTCCACTACATCTAAACTGAAAAATCAATTCTGCTTCTAAGGATTTCATTTCAGTCACCTTCAACTAAATCTTTATTACTTTCATAATTCTAGACAGCATCTTTTGCAGATGCTATAACAGCATGGAATAGAAAGTAATGCAATGTACATAATCTCATATGCTAGCATGGAAAATAATGAGCTGGCTGAATTAATCAATTCAGGAAGGTGATAGTGGTAACATGTATCAAAACATGAATGTTCAAGAAATTCTATTGTAGCATATTCCCTTCATGAAAATAAAAAAGCATATATACAGGTTTTAAAATCTAAAATAGAGCTACATGTTATAGTGCAGTTTTCATTGTGTTGCTCAGCCACCATTTTGGGTAATGGAAATGAAGTATCTGTACCCTGATCTCTTTAGTGCCAAAGGTTCATTATGTACAATGCAGTATCATTAATACTTTTCCAAAATTTATTCAGTTGGCTGCTTGACATAGTACTTAAATATGACCTTTGTGTTCCACTGAATTAATATTTAACTATTTTAATTGGCATAATATTCAGTGAGCCTTTAGATTACCAAGAATGGCTACATAAACTACTGCCATTACTATATGAATTGTTTCCACTTGCTAGTGAATAAGCCACACTAGAAAACAACATTTAGAAACTTTTAAGCAATATAAATTTCATCTGTAAAATTAAAAATGGGTTTAAGCATAGTGCTATCCAGCACTCTCAAGAGACTATGATAATTTTAGTACTCGGTTAAAATAAATAAAATTTCTCCTTTCCATTGAAAGGAAAAAGACTATTTCCATATATTATAAAATATTTAGGCTTTTTGAGGTTGAGATTCTACAAGCATAGTTGACACTAAATCTCACCTGTATTTACAATGTTAGCTTTGAGGCTTTATTCTCGTAATTTCACATCAAACAGCAGACTATTGTATTTCTGGCACTTACTGAGTCATTTCTGACAATTACCCAAAACTGCAATGGTGCAAGATGCAGCAGCCTACACATTGATGGTACAAGCCAGTTCAGCAATACCTACTTTTTGGATTCTGCATTTGCTCCCAACAGGTGATAGGAATAGAATTAAATTTTAACCTTTATATCCTTACAAGGTAAACACCAAACAACTGAGGACAGCCTCCTCCAAGCTGATTCTGAATGACCTATTCATTCTGCTTTGAATTTACTTAATTCAGAAAGTGGGATCCTGAAAGTAATGATTCTTTATTGCTATCCTTATTCTCTGAAACTTAATTTGAGTTATTTAACTATTACAGTATTTTTTGAAAATTCTTATGATCCAATTTAGAAAGTCTGCAGATATGTAAGTGGGCTGGTATACACACTGGAAATAAATACGCAAGAGTGAAAGCTGGCTACATCTATGCTGAGAATATAGTATTTTTAAGGCTTTCAAATGACAAGTTTGTTACCTCTCGAAGTTCTTTGATTTTAGCACCCTTGACACCAATAATTCCTCCAGCCAAACTTTGATGAATCAATAGTCTCAATTCACAGTCAAAGTCACTTCCTTTGTAATGCTGGTACTGTTATAGGATACAAGAAATTAACAAGACGATGATGTGAACATTAGTATTTTTTTTAAATATAGTGTTATATATGTTGAATTAAAACAGTGCTGTTACATGTGGTTTTCTTCTCTTTTAATTTCTAGAACTCCCTACCTACCAGGTCGATTTAGTTTTTTAAAATAAATATGTTGTGATTTGAAGAAACCCATTCTAGCTATTTGCAGTTAACGTATTCAAATAAAATCATATTTCAAACTATTGTGATGCTTTGGCAGTCTGATGCTTAAAGCAAATAATCCTACCGAGGGCTTTACATTAATAGATTTTTCACAGATCTTTTTCAATATATATGATTATTTGAGACATCAAATAGTCATATATATAGGAAGAGCAAGTAACCCTTACTTATTAGTATGCGATTAGACAATGACCTTTATAGTGTCCGAAATGTTAAAATACGATATGCTTTTGCTAATGGGGATGGATAAAAATGTCTACTATGAGGTCTTGGAAAATGACTGTCAAGAATACTGAACTAGGTACGATTATGATCTTACTTGCCAGAAGAGAACTTCCTAGTTCCTATAATTCCAATATACAATTCTTCTATATGTGCCACCACCTTTAGACATGCTTACTCATGTTAACTGGTAAAATTATCTATCAAAACAAGTGCATACAGATCTAAAGATTCGGTTATGCAATGTAAAATAGATGAATACTCACCTCCTCCAATGTTGGGATAATTTTCTTCAGAATTTCTCCAATTGTTTCAATATCTGCACTTATACTCAGTATACTGTTAAATCACATCAAGGTATTACAAAAAGAGGGGAGGGGGAAATGAAGTAAGTTGTATATTCATATGTATGCAGATTATAAATCAATTCATAGAACAGAACCTAGTTAATATTCCCCACTTAATTCTGTTTACTGAAGATACAGAACATGCACCTTTGTTTATGCCCAATATTATAAATGGTATAAGTTTAAAATAAGGTTTGAGAGATAGCGAATGAGTTTCTTGGAAGGAGTCAGATTAAGTGGACAAGATACTGATGAAGAATTGAAAGCAGGAGTGAATATTCATCTTCCCCGCCACCATTAATTTAGGACACCCTCGCTATTACATTGTTAAACTGGCACACCTTCTCATAAGGAACGTGAATATGCAAGAGGTGAACACTGTATTTGGAATAGGGTTATGAGACCAGTTAAAAATTAGATTACTAATGGGCTCTGCAAGAAAAGAAATACAAACGCAAGACAAAAAGACAACACAAATGAGAAGTGAAGGAGAGTGAACCAGGAGTTAGCATTTCATCAGAAAAATTATGAACAGGCAATGCTGAGGGAGCAAGGTGGGCCACAAAGACAGAGCAGAGCGAGAGACTATTTTGAAACAATCTGATTTATAATGCAGAAAATATACAATTGAAGCTGTGCTCCTTCCATTGAAATAAAATTAGTGGTTTGTTGGGTGGGCAACTCACGTAAAAGTTCAGTGACAAAAAGACTTAATGGGGAAAATAAGACAGAAAACTTAAAAACAATACACCGTCTACGGGGATACTATTTAATTATATAAAAGGCAGGTAATAATATACATTTCTCTCTTTCTAATCAGGCAGTGAGGCATAAACTGTTGGGACATACCGCTCGGGGCCACTGCTGTCTGGGACTGAAACACTGGCATTGTACTGCATTGGTCATTGGCGTTCGTGGATGTTGGCAATGGGCATGGGCATTCAATCAGAAGTTGTCAAGTAAGGCACCCGTTTGGCAACGAGCACATTTTTGGGCATAGCCAACCAGGGTTTTCACATGGGCGTTCAGGGGCGGATGGGCCAACGTCATGGTGGGCAACGCAGGGGCAAGTCGATCCAGTACATGGGCAACGGAGAGATATATGGCCAAAAAAACAAGGAGAGGGAAGAGGGGGGAAAAGCAATAAATTTTAATTTAATACAAACTATACTCATTACAAGCTTAAGTTGTTCTGAAGACTTAACACAATAACGGATAGCTACATTGACTGTGACTTAACAGTTATGGACCGTAATAATGAGTTACTTGGCCTAAACTACTTTGAACGTTAAAAGTTGCAGTAGCAGGCTGGCTCATGAGGGTAGACACAAGATCTGTAGATTCAGTTTACTGAAATCCTGGGAAATAGGGAAAGCCACTACTAATCCAGGAATTATGTGTATGAAATCTGGATTTAGGTATGTGAAATTTTAAGTACACTAGCTTCAGAAAGGTCAGTTAATGTACAAGTGATTACTACCAAGTCCTTGCTTATACCTCATACCTGTACAACTAAAGGTTGACAGTTATAACATTCTACAAGAGTTTATTTTACAATATAATGAAAATATCAAACACAATGTGAAACAATGTAGTGCCAAATAATTCATTAAATACGAGAATTACTATATTGAAAAAATTGATTATGCACAATAAAGATATTGCTTTTTACAAAGTTTGGTACTAAAGTATAAAGCTTAGATAATGCTAAACGTGTCTATTCACAAGAGTCAACCCACTAAAAATGTGTAAATATATTTAAAGTTACATTCACGTAAAATTCCTTCCAGATGAGAATGTAGCTACCATGTTGTTTCTATATATAAAATATTCATATGAATCTTTCTCTATTAGAGAAATAAGTCTGGTGCACAAAAAGCATTGTATACCTAAGTAAAGAATAGTAATCTGTAATGTCTTCTAAAAACAACTATTTTTAACCAATTTTCAAATATAAAAAATTAAATATGCTACCACTCTTTGTAAAGTTACTGTAAAACAAAGGATAGGAATCTCATCTTACTTTATGTCTTAATTCTAAGAACGAATTGTGAGACTTGAGTTTAAAGATTATTATAAATGGCTTACACTAGCCTTACTTAAATTATACATTACTAGAAATATATTCTTAATGCTATGTTTTGCAAAATAATAAGGGTTTAGTTTGTAAATACTCACGTCTGTACGAAGTGCTTTAATATTTTTGCCACCTTTGCCAATTACTGCTCCAGCATTCTAAAAAGAAAAAGGAAAAAAAAAAGAAGTAGTTTAAGGTTTGCTAAATAGCTTCAATAAAAAATCAACTGGGGGGGGGGAGGCGAGATAGGTCAATGTAGTCAGTAAATTAGGAAATAAACATACCTTACTCTGAAGCAGAATGCGCAGTTCCACCATCTCATCAGTGTTCCTTGACCTTTTGAAGGCCTGTTCCTCTTCTATATCCTCAGCTGGTCGTTTGCCTAACATTTAAAAGAATAAACTGTTTACAAAAAATGCTTTTTAATCACTTCTTGAAGCATGAAAGCACGCATATTTTTATTTCATGCACCAATAATTTACTTATCTATCATATACCTTACCAACATTACCAAAGAGTATTGACAAAGCCGTCTAGGATTGAGGAAAATAAATATTTCAACTAATAAATAAACAATTTTTTTCAGATCTTTTAAATTCAATTTTAATCAAAATTATAAAAATGAAGATGTACTAGTCTGAAATCTCAAGCAGGATTTTGTGAATGTGTTACAAAAAGAAAGATTGACAGCAAAACAAATTTATACTAATCCCTATACTAATCAGCTCACCTGGAATACAGGGAGCATGTTTCAAGTTCCAGTAACTGTTATGGGGCTCATAATAAATCCTATTATATAATTAGTATTGTAAATTTACTATTTTTATCATTTATAAACTTACCATTTGTCTCTGTGTTAGTAAAGGTCTCCTCTTGCTGTTCAGTCTCCATTGTTTTCAAACTTGAAGACAAAACCAATTAAATATAAATATACCGAAGTGCTCAAACAGAATCCTCAGCTTTTAGAGAACATGACAAAGGTTAGAAACGGGTTGCCAGCACTTACCAGTATTATATATCTTTGCCAAGTAAATCTTCTGGGCGGGATCAACAATCAGGTAGCCTATGAAAAGCAGCATACATGAAGGGATGATCTTGTTAATTTACAGGGGAGTGCGTGTATGGAATCAGTCTTGACTCCTGGCAACTACATGGACAAGGATTTTCATAAGTAATTTGTCACTGCATTTTTCCTAGAGCTGAGGGAAAGGGACTAGTCTAAACTAACTCTGCTGACCTAAAGTAGGACAAAACTCAGGTTTCCTGGCTTCTAGTCCAGCACCTTAACCACTAAACTGAACTGGTTCTCAATTTACAGATTAGGCTGCAAGAATTAACATAAAAAGTGGATCAGTAAATATATATTTAGCAAATATATTGCTATTCTTCAGTATTTATTCCTCTGACTAACTTTATGAAGAGACCATGCTGTATTTTAGTTGGCCCAAATTAATTTTAACAATTTTAATTTCAATCAGAAAGGACAAATATTGTTAAGAAAAAATATCACATTCTGCTTTCTTTTTCTTATGAAGTGCAGGTCACCTGCTTTGATAGCTAAAATTTATTTATATTTATGTATAATTCTTTTAACAAGCAAACTATTACATTGGATCAGGAAATCAAACTAAATTCCAGCATATGTAATTTTATATACATTTTTATATAATCTCTATATTATTTTTTTATTAAATTGCCCTTTAGCTCTTTTTGGATGAACAATGAATGCAAGTTCAACCCAGAATTGTAAAATAAGATGATCTGAACTTTAGGTGAACTTGCAATTAATGTACAATTAGGACACAGAATGTTCTAACGTTGAAATAAGACAAATCAACCGAACATTTTAAAATTGCAATGAGCTTGTTATTGCTACAAAGCACAATATTTCTTCATGTTTAGTACAACCTCATTACAACTGGTAAAGTATATGCCCATCGCACACAAAGGATTTTGGTTATTTGCTGGGGGTGGGTGGGTAGAAATACTATTTACAGTCCTTTTAGTAATCGACAGAAGCAACAGCTATATTAGAGGACGCGTCAAACATGTTTAACTGTAAGACCTGGTTGTAGGCGAAGAAAAGGAGCCTGGACTATAAAGCAATGCTCTGTTCAAAACCGATCTCCAATTCTCTCTCTCTCTCAATCACGCGCGTTGCGAGCAAGGTGGTGGACAGCAGGAACCAGCGGGTCGATTCTGGCTCCGACAAGGCGGGCCTGATTTAACCATCTTATCGACTCCCTCCCCCTACCACGATGATACAGAAGGTGAAGAAAGCCTCGCCGCGACCAGAAAATGTGCAATCTCGGACTACCTCGGATGAAATGCCAACTAAAAATGGCGGCTTTTAACGCCAGCTTGAGCAGTAATGGCGATCACGAGCTGCTAAGGAGGAGTTCCCGAGCGGAAGAAGCACCGCCACGCGGCAGCTCCAGAAACCCGGGATTCAAGGAGGCACAAAAGATGCCTGGAACCTTTTTGCCCATGTTTTTTGCTTTCTTTTCTTTCTTTTTTGCTTTTCCCAGGGAAGGCGAAGCGGCCGCTGGGGCCTACCGAGGTCCGTCCCAATCGACGGGGCCACCAAGAAAAAGGGAACGCCTCGCGCGCTCTCCTCCTCGCCCCTCCCAACTACAACCAGCCGCCATGATTCCTGCAGCAGGAGGCACTGGGGACTACCGGGCTTGAAGCCCGTCACCTCCTTGCCAGCCATGCGGCACTCGCGGTAGACGGTGGAGGGGTTACGGATGGCCGCAGGCCGAAAAACGCCTCCCTCGCTGTGGTGTAATAACACCCGCCCACCCCCTCAACCGAAGACATTTGCCCATTTTAAACACGTACCGGTTAATTTCGTAGGCCTAAGTATGTGGACACTACATATATATAGTTCCCACCAACAAAAGGTGGAAGGGCGTTAACGGTCAGTCCGGTAACCTCGCCCGGTTTCCTCACCAGGCAGCGGACTAAACGCCGCCAAAGCTGCTTCCCGAGTACGATAAGAGCTCAAAAAGCAAGAGCGCGCGCACTCACCCGGGCTTTCTGTCGCTCCTATTCGCTCGCCTGCTGCACTCCTGAATCCTTATTGGCTGTCACAGGTGTCGTTCTTTACCTGGGAACACTATTGAGTATCCACTCCCGCCCTCCGTGGCAACTGTCGGCGCGCCGCTACCGCTAATTCTGCTTCAGGCCGTTAAAGCGGCTGACGCTGTAACGTACCAGTATATATCTATCTATCTATCCTTCTACCTCTCTTTTCTGTTTCCTTTCGCCCCTGTTTAGAGAGTGGGTACTTACTGTGGGGAGGGGGGAAAGAACGTTAAAAAAATCGATCCCAACCGCTTTACAGTCGTTACCGCTGCTTCAAGGAGAGCGAAATTGACCCTAATCAGTGCGCGCGAGGGGAAAACAAAATGGCGTCGGCGAAAACTCCGCCTCGTCCTCACAGTCGATAATAGACCTGGGGGGGGGGAATTCTCGCGAGAGCTGAGGAAGTTTGGGTCGCGGTCCGCTTTGGCGCTTAAAACAAAAGGAGGAGGGGAAAGAGGGTGCTGTGGGGACCGAAGGGGAGCCGGGTGCCCCTCACTTCGTGGTGCTGGGGCCTTAGGGTTATATGGGCGCGTTCTTCTCGCAGAAGTGGTAAGAGAAGAGAAAGTCTTCGGGTTTCTCACCAAAAACACTGAAATCGAACAGCCTTGAGGGAAGGGAGGAAGTCTGCAAGAAGCCCGAAAACAGCATCCTGTTTACCTATAGCTAAAATTGTATTAATTTGCACACTTTTAATTGGACAATAAACGTTTATTGTTTAGTCCCAAGTGTGGTTTTTAGACGCTATCCTATTACATTCAGTGAATATATTTGGGTGGCAGTGTTTACTGCGGGTTTCTATGTGTGTTTTATTAAAAGCAAGCCGCCTGATAAATGAGTTTCTTAATGGGACAGCATTCTATTGCTTTCCTTCATAAGAAATAATCTGTATCATGCTCTTAAATTTAAGAGAATCAACGATATGAGAGTCAGAATAGAATCAGGCATTATGAAATTCATGCACACAAAAAATCTGCCAACACCCCTCCCCAAAGATTTATGTAATGCCAATTTTTTTAAAATGCCTTTTTTCTTTTCTTTTTTATCTTAGAGGGAAATGACCACATCAGGTGTTGCACTAAGAGTCGAAACTTGGCTCTTATCTACCTGGCATGTGAAAGTGCCAACTAGATGGCTAGAAGCTTGTATTGATTGGATTGAAAAAGAACATCATGGAAGCAATTTGGCTCAGGCTGCTATTAACAAGAAAGTTTTTGAGCAGTGGCTTCTTACAGATCTCCGAGATCTTGAATACCCTGTTCTGCCTGAATTCATTTTAAATGATCCAAAAGGCGAATTGAATGGCTTTTATTCGGTGCAAATTGATTCAGTTGTTGATGTGAGTCAGTCTGCTTATTCCCAGTTGCAAAAAATAAGAGGAAAAAACACTGTAAACGAGGAAGTAACTGCTTATACACAGAGAACCTTGAGGTCATGGGAGGAAAATCCTACTCGAATGCTTCTGCTACAAATGACTGATGGTATACATCATATCCAAGGTATGGAATATCAACCTATTCCTCAATTCCATAGTGGTCTACGTCCAGGTACCAAAGTTATGATACAAGGAAAAGTTGCATTTCGTTTAGGTGTTCTTTTGCTTAAACCAGAAAATGTGAAATTATTGGGAGGTGAAGTTGATAGCCTTCTAGAGACATTTTCTTTGGAAAGAGTGCTTTCCAGATTAATTGGAGAAGAAGATTGCAGTCCTAACATTGTCAGGTCTGATATTGGCGAAAATGAAATTGCAAGGCCTGATGATGAATTAGGGCTTTCTGATGAAGAGCTTTTGGCAACTCTTGAGGAAAATGATGAAATAAGGATAAATGAAGTTCCTCCTGAAAGTGGATACTGTACAAGAAGTACCAGTTTAAATTCTACTGTGCCTTCTCTTCCTCAGAGCTATGGGAACTACTCACAACAAAGATCTGCAGAGTTAATTTCAAGAAATGAAGAACCACAAACTCTTTCAGTTCTAGAAAATATGGAAGGTGATTTTGATGGATTTTCAATGGATGATGATTTACTTTTAGAAGAAGAGATTCAGCAAGAACAGATGCATGTTCTGAACACTAAATCTAGTATAAATAATGAAGCTGTTCAAGAAAAAAAATCTAGTGAAAGAGCAATGTACAATACATTTGAAGAAAGCACGGGTATTTTTACTACAAATCATAAAAGACAATACACCCAGAATTTAGATGGCAGTAAGAAATCCTCTAAAATTTCTAATGATGGAGTAATAGATGTCAATGCAGAATTCAGATTGTGTTCTGAGCAAGTAGAGATGATAAAAGTAAAGAATAAATGTCACAAAGTTGATTTGGATACCGCTCCTTTTACATATCTATCTGTTCTGTTAAGTAGCAAGCACAGAGATAATACTACTGTGAAAATCAAAGCATTTATAGTAACTCTTACCGGAAATCTCACAAACAGCAATGGCTTCTGGAGCGTAACAGCAAAAATATCCGATGGGACAGCTTATCTAGAAGTTGAATTTGCTGATGAGATTCTTACAAGCTTAATTGGCTTTTCTGTACCTGAAATGAAGCAACTGAGGAAAGATCCTGTCCTGTACCCAAAGCTTAAGGAGGGATTACAGAATTGCCAAACAGAACTAATAGATCTCTGTTGCTTGATGACTATTGAATTTAATGTTTGCCAGACAAAAGGAACAGTAATCGTTTTGCAAGATATTAATATAAATGATTTGAATCACTTAAAAAGACGCTTATATATTTAACATTTAGTAGCAGGTTATGATCTGAAGAAAAACCTGTATCTTAAACTAGGTGCTGATTACAGTATTACTGTTTGAATTCAGGTTCAGTTGGAAATGGAGAAATATTTTCATGATAGCTCATATTTTCTTTAATTCACTCAAAATATATATTTTAGCAATGGTTGATATGTTTTAACTATTTCCTCAAAATAAAATTTTTTAAACATGTGAGAAAAATAAAATTTAGAACTTATTCCTAAGAGTTTTTCATCCTTTGCACTCTTAGTGAGTAAAACGAATTATACGTATTTGGAATGAACAAGTCAGTCTTCTGTTTGTGATTTTTTACAATATTGATATGGCATTTGTATCCAATGCATTTTGAAAAACTTGGAAGTAATTGAAATTGTTAATTAAAACATTGCTCCAATTTTTCAAGTTTGGAAATTTGATAACTCGGTCACTTGTGTACAGTATTTACATTGTATTTAGGTATTCATACAAATCTTTAGAAATAAAATTTATTCAAAGTAGCATGGAGGTGATTTATGAATAAATCAG
The DNA here is from genome assembly GCA_032467955.1 of Pseudoxenodon macrops. NCBI lineage: Eukaryota > Metazoa > Chordata > Lepidosauria > Squamata > Pseudoxenodontidae > Pseudoxenodon > Pseudoxenodon macrops. Next base: position 73,321 of record JANHFT010002108.1, read on the forward strand.
AGTGAAGCCATTTTAACCTGTTATCTGACAGGATGTCTAACAAAGAATATGATAAATGAGCCAGCTGCAGGGTCAGTGGAGAGGGTGAGAATAATTAGACATGATGAGAGCCGGGTTGAGTATTTATAAGGAAGAAAACAAAGATAATGAAGGGATGTTTTTAGATTTGATTTGCTACAGTACTTTAGTATAAAATACTTCTATTATGCTTTTTGGAAGCTTTATGAAAAGGAGATTGTTTTTCTAGCAATTTCCTATCTACCGTAATACATTATTTGCACTTTAAAATAAGTGTAGACTTGATTTCTCTTTGCAATAGTTTTTTTGTAAAAAATGATATAGATTATTTTCTCCTAAAGTTAATATATTTGGTAGTTGTATCTTGACAACATTAATAGGGAGTTAAAATAAAAGGTATCCTCAGCAGTGTCATGCATTCTTTCCATTTTTATTCAAGGTAGTTCCCACATAGCAGTATAATAGGATTTCAATTTAAATGGGATAAAACTGCAGTTTTATGATAAAGAATTGGGGATGGGGTTAAATAGAGACCAGATACCCATTGTCTTTTCTATAGGTTGGATCTATGTTTAGTCAAGATTAGAGAAAACAGTGTTTTATGTTATATATGGTATCTATTTTTTATAACCGCATGCCATTGAAATTCATTGGTACTTCCTGGTAGTTGTAGTCTTAACCCATTCGGAACATGCCTGAAACGCTGCATAATTAATTTTCTGTTGCCTATAGTCATTCAATATTAATCCCAATGCTTTTTAATTATTTTCCAGATACAACAAAATGTTTTAAATCTAACAAACTGATGGTAAAGGAAAAATGACAATTAGCTGCACTATACAGATTGCATAACGGGGTTTCCAATTGTGAAACTTTCCACTAATGTTTTTATTCCAGGTATAGACATCAAATTTTCAAAGGATGTCCAATTACAAAGTGGGGGCTACCAGCTGGTGAAACTTTTCATTAATGCTATTATTAAAGCAAAGCAGAACTCTTTAGTAACTAATGAGATTGGAGAATAGCACTATTGATTTTTTTTTTAAAGTAGAATTGGAAAGTACACTTGAAAAGAGTCCCTGGAACTCTTGAAAAATTCTTAGAATTCTAGATAATTTGCTCCTGAAGGACATCTGTTAAAGTATGTTAAAAGATTAAAATGTATCTTAGTTTCCTAAAGTTATAATGAGACTGAAAAATAATGGCTTACTTAAGGAGTTCAAAATAAGGTACCGGTATTTCTTACTGCAATAGTAACAAAATTATTCCCTGATCTCAAGTTAATTTTGAAGTGGAATTGAATATTCAGTATTAGTCAGACCACACATACTATGTTTAAGTATTTACATTAAACTTTAAAAGGATGGTAACTATTGTATACTGCAAAGTAGAGATATTAACTGGTGAAAATTTTAGAAACCAGTCCAGACCTAAGAATACTTCCTCTGAAGTTTAAAGGAGGCAGGATAGCAGAATTGAAGAGATGATTCATTTTGAAACTAGTGAGCTGATCACTTGCAACTGTCTGCATTAAACTGTTTGAGGATGATTTACTAACCCGTTTATCATAAACATCTGTAGTTTATTAAACATTTTTCAGGTGCTACAGCTTAATCTATAAGAAAAAAATAAGGAATTACTACATTTTGTTTAGCTCACTAAGCGCTACAGAATATAGATGCTGCACATTCATGCAGAATAAATGCTTAAGCAGTAAATGTTGTTTCTTTTGTTCATTTTGTTGTTTATTAAAGTGTTTTAGTCTGGGATGTCTGTTTGATTTAATGCTTTTAGTTTTTATGTTATTTGTATTTTTTTTATTCCACTCAGGGAAACACAGGAGTTGGGTGGTCAATAAATTTGAATCAACAAAATGATGATTATAACAGAAATAAGGTCTTTCATCCTCCCAGTTCAAATTAAATGCTAAAGGAATGTCTTTGGTTTGCAGTAATTTAAACATATATTTGGAAACAAAAATGTAAGAAAATACACTTAAGAATCATTGTCACTATACAAATACAAAAATACAGTGTTAAGAATGATCTTCAATAATGATATACTTGATATATTACAAAGAATAAGAAAGGAATGGAATAGGCTTGGATATAATTTAATCCAACTCTGCCCAATATAATCCTATAGAACAGTGATGGTGAACCTATGGCATGCGTGCCACAGGTGGCACACAGAGCCATTTCTTGGGGCACGCAAGGTGTTGCCCTGTCAGCTCCAGCGCGCTTGCTCACGCTGGCCAGCTGATTTTCAGCCTTGATTTTAGGGCGTTTTGCACCCTCAGGAAAGCCTCCAGAGGGTGAAAAACAGCCCAACGGGCAGATCAGAAGTCCCGTTGGGCCATTTCTTACCCTCCGGAGGCTTCAGGGAAGCCTGCTTAACCCTCTGGAGGGCGAAAAACGGCCCAATGTGGAGGTGCGCGCATGCACAGTGCAGTGTGCGTGGGGGGTTTGTGTGCTGGCATGTGTGTGCGCGCTAGCATGCAAACCTGCCATTTTTAGCACACAAGAAAAAGGTCAGCCATCACTGTTATAGAGCCTTTGAAAATGGCAATTAAACCTTTGATTAAACATATCCAGAAACACATTCCACTGTTGCAGTACTGTACTGTTAGGGTCTTTTTTACTAGAAGAAATCTAAGCACATTGGCTCCAGCTTCTATATAGCAGTCCTTCATGTACTTAAGACAGCTACCCTGTCTCAATACAGTCTCCTCCCAGCTTAAATAAATTATTCTAATTTTCCTAATAAACTTTTCCTTCCAAGCCTTTATCATCATGGCTGGAGATACCTCAATGTAACCATGTCTTTCCTAAATTGTAGAGCCTAGAATTCTACCAATCCATAATGGAAAGTTTCATAGTTGATTTTGATAGTTATTTCTAATACAATATAACCCAATTTTTTTATATAGTTGTATGACAGTGTTTGCTCATGTTCAGTTTGTGCTCTACCAAGATATTCAGCTCTTTTTTTATCTGTTCTGCTCAGCACAAGTATCCTGTTAATGAACATTTGTTCAGTGATTGTTCAAAGTTAACAGTGGTACTCAATGAGAGGGACTTACTGTACGACCAGTCCTCAAAGTACTGGCTGTCCCAGCAACCCCAGCAATCGTGTGACTGCGATCTGAGTGCTTGGGTGCCCAGCTCACACCTAACGATGGTTGCAGCATCTCATAGTCATATGATTGACAGATGCAATCTTCTGTGGTGGCTTTCCACAAAAACATCAAGGGAAAATTCATCAGGGAAGATGGCAAATTGCTCAGATAAGTCTCTTGCACCTGACAGCAGCCACCCCACTTCACACCACACCAGTTCTTCACACGCTCATACTGTATATCCTCTCCCACCCAGCAGTAGCCACTCCAAGCCCTACTGCTGGCCCTGCACCAGCCCTTTGCACAAGTCCCCTACCCTGCAGTAGCTACTCACCTGACAGCCTTCTTGCAAGCTGCCTGGGATGTGCAACTTCCTGCTGGTTCCCCACTGATTATGCTTGTTGGAAAATGGCAGGGAATTGTGAGGAGATCCTTGTTTAATGTCCTGCGAATCTTGTTTAACGACAGCATTGCTGTTGCTAAGTGATGTAGGCACGTACTTTTTCATTTTACAACTGCAATGGAATGAAATTCCGGTACTAGTTTTCATAATTAACTAACTTCATGGTCCTTCAGTCTTATACTAATCATTGTCTTTTGGTTGAGCTACTTTTTCCAGCAGATATTCGTGGACTCTTCTACATTTTATCTAATAAATGTGAAACACATTTAAAAAAAGATCGTATCGCAGCAGCATAAAACTAACATTAAAAAGTTACATGTATTTTATGCATGTATGATCATTTCATACATATATACACAATTTTCCTGTTTGCAACCAACTTCTCTCACTGGAAAAAAAAAAAAACTTATTCTATCAGGTACGTTCCTAGCTCAATGGGGGCGGGAGAGAAAGAAGTCATAGGAAGAAAGATGGCATATTGCTTTTAAAAATGCTTTGTAAATTTTAAGACATAAAGCCATAAACAGCATGAAAATGATGATTTGGGAACTAACTATTTGTCATACTTTCCAGATGCCATAATAACAGGAAAAACCCTTATTGCAAATTCTCACTTGATTCCAGATCTAGATCAGCTCCAGAACTGCCTAACTAGATAGCAGTCACATTGTTAGAAACAGGACTTGGTAAATAATGCAGAAACCTCATTTACAGGATAAGGAAACTACTAAACTTTCACATTCTGTTTTTAAAACAATGAATTTATTCCTCTTTTTTTTCCAGCATCTTCTCCTGCTGCGCAGCTATAATTTAGGAGTATTATGTCCTGTCACTACTTCATTTGTAAGCATTCAAGGTCTGCTAAGTAATTACTGAATAACCTTCTAATGAAATGCAGTAGAGGATTCTAATTAAATTGAAAAGTTGCTTAACATCTATACCACTTAAAATGAGATTTTGCTAAAGATGGGTCATAATGAGTTCTCAGAATATATTACTAACATGTATAAATGCCAGGGTCAATACAGAATATTGCCTCCTGGGTCTGCAAGAAGAGGTTTTATAGGCAAAATAAACAAAATACACCAAAATTAGAACAATATTATACTGCTGGGAAAGTGAAATGATGTGAATATATATAATGCACGCTAGGAGAGTGGCATGCAGCATGAAATTAATCCTACAATAAATAATTCAAAATATATTTTAAAGGTAAACAATGTAAGCCTGTTTATGTATTCCTAATTAGCAGGGGGGGAAACACGTAGTAACGTGCAATTAAGGTTATGTTTGCTATTTTTTTTAATCAGTATTGTGGACATTTTTCACACACACTATTTCCCGCCAATCTTAACTACAGTTATTTATTGTACTAACCATATACTATGCTAAATAATCACTATTTAGTTCAAACTAGGCATATTGTGGCATTCCAGAGTTGAGCTGTAACATCCTAGCTCCTTCACCGGAGTAGCCTGTATCCAGAGAAGCAGCAAACTGTAGTTTAGTAACATCCAAACTGCAGATTGTTTGCCAAGGTGTTACTGTAATTTCCCACAAATTATCTGTTGTAAAAGGTGTCTTTGCATATTCATTTTTAAAATATAAATCTCCCCCCATCCCAGTGGTGGAATTTAAATTGTTTTACTACCGGTTCTGTGGGCGTGGCTTGGTGGGTATGGTGTGGCTTGGTGGGAGTAGTATCTCCATTCCCACCCCACCCCAGAGGAAGGATATTGCAAAATCTCCATTCCCTCCCCATTCCAGGGGAAGGTTACTGCAAAATCCCCATTTCCTCCCAATCAGCTGGGACTCGGAAGGCAGAGAATAGATGGGGATGGGGCCAGTAAGAGATGGTATTTACCAGTTCTCTGAACTACTCAAAATTTCCGCTACCGGTTCTCCGAACTACTCAATATTTCCGCTATCAGTTCTCCGAACTACTCAAAATTTCCGCTACCGGTTCTGCAGAACTGTTCAGAACCTGCTGAAACCCACTTCTGAAGTAGTCCCATCATTCTTCTGCAGAGAATGGTGGTTCCTAGTGACTGGTTCCCTTGATGAGAAGCTTGACTAGAATGGAGGATTCATGAAACTGCCATGGGTCAAGGTGAGTTTGTTACCAGACTCCTTACCCTTAGTGATGGGAGTATTCCACCAGTAATTTGGGGAGAGGTGGCCTATCCACTGAAGTGATAATTTAAAAAAGGCATGATGGGAATCTGTTTACAATTGTGCATTTAACTACTGTAGTAGGAATGTTGTGAAGTGGACCTTTAGGTGACCAAAAGCATGGCAATGGTGCCTCTCTGCCCCGCTGGCTGTCATTGTGGACAATGTGTGCATCATTGCTTCAATGGCCGTGTCAACATTTTCAACTTTCAATTTCCAAACATTAGGGATGCTCAAAAGTTGTGACCTGCCTTGGGGCATTTTGTAAAGATATTTTGGTTAGTTTAATATAATTTAGATGTGCTTGGTAACTAATTACATAAATATCATAACTTTTTAACATTTTGTTTGTTTCATTTCACAGGTTCAGCTGTCTTTCTCTTTTTGTTAAACATTATTTTGTCTGAGAGTGTTAATACCTCTGACCTCATTTCCTGTGAGTGCGATAACTGATCTGTAATGGCTTCTAAAAAAAGAACAAGACTGGGAACATTCACTCATATGAGCAACCTAACTGGGACTGGCAGAGACTTGTTGCCCTCTGAACTCCCAACATTGCGAGACATTCTCAGTTATGTCCTACTTTAAGAGAACAAAGTAGTGATGATGCTAAAAACTACCCAGCAGCCAGTCTTGCAAGAGACATATATCCAAAAGTGCTTGAAAAGTGGGAACGAGCGAACAGTTCTTTTGTGACCCCTGAACAAGATCCAAGAGAGCTGGGATCAAGCCAAAAACTTTCCTCTTGGTAGAGGAAAGTTAGATGTCAAAGAGACTTTCCCTGTGAAACTTGGCAAACTGTTAGACAGCCTCAACTGCAAGTGTCAAAAAGTTCTGTGTACCAAATTCTGCTGCCCTGCTGGCTGTAAAAAAGAAGCTCACATTAACTGTACCTGCCCTAAGGAGATGAAGATACCATTGAAGGAACTTACTTTCATTAAAGGTCAGAGAGACAAGATTGGCTCTTTTGGATCCCACCAGATTGGTTTGCAGATGTGTCCGAGCAGAAACAAGTAGTCAAAAGGCAAAAACAGCAAGATGATGAGAGACAAAGGCTCACTAAATATAAGCAAAGAAATATTTTAGACATTTCAATACTGACAAATGAAGTAATTATCTCTTATTATAAAAATGAAGGACAGACAACTGATGATGAAGATGGATGTGATGGAAGTTATGAAGAGGCCTTAGACCAAAGAGTAGAGGATACAGTGTGTCCTCTACTTCAAAAGAAAAGACAGAATTTAAAAAAAAATGTAGCACAAGGTGTAATTTTGAGAAGATAAAGTTAACAGTATTTGGGTTAGAAGAGACTTTTCTGGGGTATATGATCAGATATGGATTTACCATATATTGTAACATATATTGTACAATTGCAAAAATAACCAGAGATTTGAATTCTTCGTGTAAAAACACATATTTTTACTCCTCACTGAAAAAAAATGCAAACATTAATTTTCATCCCATTAAATGACATGCCCTTCATGCTTCATCCTACACAACAACAGTGAATGTGCAGATCATACCATATCAAATTACTCAGATGTTGGAACTGCATTCATTTTTGTGGCAAAGTAACCAACTCAGGTACTGATGTGGAACACAATATTCTGGGAGCACTTGTGGAACTGGTCCGGACATGCCTCTGGGTTGTTGTCTATGGATAAGAAGTTGAAGGGTTTTAATTCCACATTTTTCACTTTTCAGTTTCAAGGCTGTGGTGTGTCAAGTTATAACCTTGACATTCAAATGTGCACGTCTGTTTTTCTGGCCCATTGCCTCTGCATTCCAACAGCCCACCCACATGAGTTTACCACAATCGCAAAATTGTTTCGAGGCAAGCAGGTATCCTGGATTTTTGTTATTCTATTTTAGAACTTTTTGTGCCTTCCTACTTGAAGGTTATTCCTTCCTAGATCATTTTTTTTAATGTGCTGCACATTGTTCTACCATTTTGTCATTTACACTTGCTACAATTGCAAAGCATTCTAGGACAGTGTTGAGAAAACATAACTCCAGAATAAAGGATTTTGGATTGAATGCCTGACCATGGCTTCCTTGCATGATTGCTGAGAGCCACCTGGCTGAATTTTATTCTGCCTGGTGACTTTAATCTTTCAATGACAAGAGCCACTCTACAGGTAGTTAAACGTACATGGCACACAAAAGGTAGTTAGTGATGACCTGCTGATGTTTTTAATTTTGCTTCGTGTCCATCTCTGTTTCATTGTGTGCCATGTATGTTTAACTGTGGATAGAGATTGGCCTGTGAAATTTGTGTGGCTAAATGTGCTGTGTTGATTCAAGGATGGAAAACAAGCAGAGATCAGAATTTGGAAAGTGATGTTTTCTATCGACCTTGGATGGTCATGTTGTGCTATGATTGGGGTGACTCTGACATTGTTACCAGTAGACATTTGGTATCTATATATTTACAAAGATTTTCAGTCATCCAGGTCATGGTATTGGCAGTATCTATAGATACATGTAATCTATGGTTTTATTTCAATAGCTACTGCTATTATAACCATTTTTTTTGTATATATTTGCCAGGGACACAGGAATTTGTAAGGAATTCTGAAAAAAAGCAGAGTTAATGGTACTAGATTGATTCCCAAATACGCTTAGGACTGATTATCAAAGCGACAGGTGCATTGTCTAATTTGCCTTTGGTACACTACTTACATATGAATTATGGACACTTGGGAAAGGCGAAAACACACTTGATTATGACCAAGTTCAGAAATTGATGGCTCTACTGGAGTGGCTTCTGTGGCCTCCACTTCCTCACTGGTTCATATCAGCTGGAAAATCCAGACAAAATCCAAAAAAACCCAAGATCCAGAGAAGCTGTTGCTCCTTCCTCCACACCACCATGCTGACAGGCTCTATGATTGGGTCAAGGTGCACTACTTATGTTTTGAATACCCTAAGATGCAGGGCTGTAGCAGGGGTGAAATCTAAAAATTTTCCCTACCGGTTCTGTGGGTGTGGCTTATTTTGTGGGTGTGGCTTGGAGGTCAG
>JANHFT010002108.1:111295-122772 GCA_032467955.1 Pseudoxenodon macrops
GGTTGGGCTAGATGACCTCCAAGGGTCCCTTTTTCCATCTCTGTAAATCTGTTAAAATTGTTAAATGTGTTAAATCTTTTGCTGGTGCCATTTTGTGTGCTTTTGCATGGTGTCTGAGTCAGTTGTGTTGTTTTGTGTTGTGTAAAAGTGTAAATGTTTTTTGTGTTCTATGTAAAGTGTAAAAGCACACTCACCCTGTCACCTGACCTTCAAGCCATGCCCACAAAAGAAGCCACACCCACAGAACTGGTATGGAAAATTTTTAGATTTCATCCCTGGTTTAAAGTGATATTCTGGGGTTTACGAATCTTTAAAAGGCTTAAAAGCTTTTAAAAATGAGTTATCCCATAACAATTATGTGTTTCTTCTGAAAAATGGCATTGCTTCCATTTTTATGCACTTTGTGACCAAAATATAGTTTTGGGGGCTCTGAGAATCAAAAAAGTATATATGAAGGATGAATGACCAGCTTTTTCCAGCCATAATTGTGGAGTTCTTTGGGTAGATTATGTTACAATATGAAATTGTGACTTCTGCAAAATGCAAATATTTATTCCAGTATTAATGTGATCACTCCAGATGAAAAGGAGTACAAAGAGTCTTGTTCTTGCTGTTTAACAACTAGGAGTCCCATTCTCTCCCCCCCCAGTTCAAATTCACCTATATTTTAATCTTATATGTGCAGAGGTGGGTTCCTACCGGTTTGGACCGGTTTTACCAAGTAGGTACCGGTAGTAGGCCACTGGTGACATCATGGAGTGGTTCTGGTCTGTGGACGCTGCCATTAAAAAAAAATTTGGAAAAAAATTCTGTCTTTTTCATCTGCGCATGCACAGAAGCCGAGTTTCTGGCACTGCGCATGCATGGCCATCTTGTTTTCGTCCTTTTTTGGGGGGGATTTTTTTTCTACTGAGCATGCGTGCGCCCTTGAGGTGCATGCATGCCTACGCGGCGTGCCCGTGCATGTGGCATGGGAGGCAGCAAACCGGCGGTGAGGTAAGTTAGAACCCACCCCTGTAAAGTGTGAACAAATCAAAATATGACTGTAAGGTTTCTAGCCCTTTTCAGTTTTTATTCTGCCCCATTGAGTGATTTCACTGATTAGTTTAAGACAAAAGAATCTTAAGAACACCAAGGCAACACATTTTACTTGGGAATAAACTCAAGAGAACAAAGCAAGACTTATTTCTGAGTAAATATATTTTGGCTTGAAGGTTAGATATCGGTACCTGTTTAAAAAAAATAAAACAATCTATTTTGCACTGCAAAAGCCAAAGTCTCTTTGAATCAATTGAACTTTAAAATGCTGTTATGTGCACATCTGATAAAATTACAGAAAAGGCTTCACTTATGTAGCACTTGGGATGATGCTTAGGTTTAAGGAAAAGATATAACAAAAAATGAGCCTTAATGGCTGCTAGCATCATCTAAAAACTAGAATACACTTAATGTAATATCCTTTTGACAACTGTTATTTTATCTGCTCACATTCTCCTTGTGAGCTTTTCATAAAATCAGATTTGCATTGAATACAGGATAATAAATTGATAGTATCAATCCCATTTGATGAGAGTTCTCCTTACACTCAATGTTGGCCACTTTCGATCCCACAGAAATGTTTTCGTTCTTAGGGAATGTCCCATAGAATGCCTTGTCCAAGCTTTTAAATACAGATAGTCCTTAACCTACAACAGTTCATTTAGTGACCATTCAAAGTTACAACAACATTGAAAAAAACTTAAGATAGTTGTAGCATTCCCTCCCATGGTCACATGATCAACATTCAGATACTTGACCACTGATTCATTTACGATGGTTGCAGTGCCCTGAGATTGTAAAATGGAGAAAATTCATTTAACAACTGTCTCACTTAGCAACAGAAATTTTGGGCTTAATTGTATTCGTAAGTAGAGGACTACCTGTAAGTGACAGCATGCACAAGGTGACATTCAAAAGAAACAAAGTTTACTTGAGTGTTTTCCCTTCATCCCAGCTTTACCCCATTCTTCAGGAACATCGCCATCTGTGCTAAAATTTCATTAGAAACCTCCAGAATTCTGCCTGGTTCATCATACCGTTTTGTAATTAATACATTCTTAATCTTGCATTCTGGATTCTGCCAAATCCACCATGTTTATTATTATTGTTGGCTTTAGGGCCTGCTTAGAAAGAAAAAAAACCAGACAGAAAACCGTCCAGCCTTAGCACACAAAGAAGACCTGTACAGGAGCAAAGGGCAAGATACAGTAAATCTTTGCTTCAAATCTGCAGCTCTTTCTCATTTGCTGTTGACAAGAAAAGCCTGCAATTCTACTCAAGCATTAATTAGCAACCGACGACTCAGATGTCTGACTTACCACGATATGTACAAGTAGTCCTCAAGTTACAACCACAATGGAGCCCAAACTTTCTTGTTGTTGAGTCAGACAGTTTTAAAGTCAGCTTTGCCCCATTTTATGACTTTTCTTGCAACAGTTGTTAAATTAGTAACACAGTTACTAAATGAATCGGGCTTCCCCATTGACTTTCCTTGTCAGAAGGTCGCAAAATGTGATCACATAACCCTGAGACACTGCAACTGTCATAAATACATGGCAGTTGCCAAGCCTCCTAATTTTAATCATGTGACGAGGGGTTGCTACAAGAGATGTGTGAAAAACAGTCCTAGGTCACTTTTTTTCAGTACCAATAACATTGAACAATCACTAAATGAATGGCTGTAAGGCAAGGGCTACCTGTATAAGGAAAACTGTTAGATCGCGCAGCGTAGGAAAGACTCGAGTCGCAGTGAACAGTCAGCTTTCGTTTATTGCGGTTAGCTCATAATAATCCGGACTGCCGGCAGGCTGCGGGGAACCCGCTTTTATGGGATTCCCCTGGCTTGCTGGCCGACCACTGACATTGGTTCAAACTTCCCACCGCTAGTTAGCCAACCAGCGGCGGCGCATGCAAATGCTGATTAAGGAGGACACAACAAAAACCAAAAATGACATTGCAGCTGGATTGATATTTTGTGCCAACCAATCGAATGGTCATATGGTTTTGATATAGCCTGATGGGGGAACCCGGTCACTGTAGTTTTTTTTTTTTAATGGTTAAGCAGACTATAGATTAACACAATGTGTGAATCAGGTGGCTATTTGTGTTTACAAAAGAAACTTGATAACTGCAGAAGTTTATGGATGCAACATAACTAGATAAGCAATCACAATACAGACAGGAAGAATCCATATAAGCATAGAAATCAGACCCTCTTGCAGGATTTACGTTCTAGCCATTTTCTTCCAATTTTTTAAGTCAATGGAAATTTGGCTGCCTATCCTTGAACCTGGGAGCAATCCCAGTGTTTAAACATAGTTGTTTTGCCCAGCTTAGAAATTGGGGGTTCATACATTATCAACTTCACCCCTTACAGGCAAATGTTCTCCTTGGGCTTCATTGCCTAAAGCTCTGATTTGGGAACTTGTGTGCTGCTTGCAGCTTTCCCCATCCTAAAAATGCATTGTTGAGATTTGGTAGCAGAAAGATCAATTTCGCTGAAGCTTTTTTTACTCTCCAAAATCAAAGATGGACTGTGACAGATAATATTGTTGTTTGGATGCTTATTTATCCTGTGCTTTTATGTTTTTAGCCACCCAGCAGTGAGATTGGCAAAAACATATTGGATAGATTAAATAAATAAATAAAACTTGCAGCTATTAGTGTAGAGCTAAAATGGAATTCATATGCAAAGCCCGTGTATCTTATTTTTTGCAACATATATGCTGTCAGGGTAACAGAAGTTCACTTTAAATATTAAACTGTGCATTTTATATCACACAAACAAGGATCAGTCTAAGCAACTGGAATGGATTGATTACTTTCAATCCCTAGGAAAATATATATATTATTCAGACATTTAATGACCATATGTTTAATTTTCTAGGACATAGATAAAAGTCAGGTTTATAATATTAATGAAATGTAAGCCTCGGTCAAGTCACAACAATAAAGAGTCAGTCATAAAGTTTTAAAAAATAATTCTCATGTGGACGATTCTAAAAGAATCAAGTCTTCAGTCCGAAATATATTCAATGTTATGTTTTTCCCTTTTTAGGTTGATGTTTGTTTGCGCTTTAGAATCCATGAAACCCAGCCCATCTGGGTTTGGACTGTTCCTGCTGAGGTAGAAACTTTTAAAGATTGATTTGAGTATCAAATGCTTTCCATTTGATTTTGTTCCAAAATATGCAGGAATGCAAGCACAATATATTTTTTAAATTTCATCTTGGGCAGAAACCCATTAAAAAAAAACACCGTTCGATACGCAGTGCAATGACTGAGGCTGCTTTGTTTTCAAGCTTCGAATCACTTTGCTTTTATATTTTTTAACTCTTTTGGACGATGCGTGTTGCATCCAACGGTGCAAGTAGTTTTAAATTACAGCTGGATTTATACTTGTTAAAGATATAAATCCCCAATTACTGCCTGCAAATCTAACAGTTCAGTTCTGCCTGCAACCAGAAACTCCGTCAGGATCTTGTCCTCTCCTATTCCATTTTAGGCACTAACGAAGTGCTCAAACAGTAGCACTTTCCCCCTTGTTTTGTTGCCGATGTTAACTCGCCGAATGAAGAATTCAAAGATTCACACATTATTTTCTTTCTTTTTAAGAAATATTTTGTTAGAATGTTACAGTTCAACGAAGTGAAAAAGAATGAAAAGAAATAACAATGAAAACAAAAATAAGAAAAAAAGTAATTTCCATCTTATATTTTCTTCTTCATCTTTAACCTTTTCTAATCTCCAATCCATAAATAATCAGTTTTGTCTTTTCTTGTTTCAGCAAAAGGTCCATATAAGGCTTCCAGTCTTTATAATTGTTTTTCCTCTGAGCAAACTGGTTAACTGCCATTTCTGCAAGCTGTGTCAATTTTTTAATCCAACTCTCTACTGTGGGTATTTTGTTATTCTTCCTTCTTTATGCTTACAATAATCTTGCCACATTTACAATATACAATAATGGTTTCTCAAATTTATTTTCGAGTTCAACATTCATAATTCCGGTTTCATTGCAATATTAATCTGCAATATCTTTTGCATCATCATATAAATTTGCACCCAAAATTCACAAATCCACCATGCATGGTTAAAAAGTCCCTCTTTCTTTTTATACTTCTAACACTTGTTTGCTATTCTTTTATACATTTTAGACAATTTAACTGGAATTATATACCATGGCTACATCATTTTATAAAAGTTTTGTCTTAAATTATTACAGTATAAATTAAATTTCTCAGATTTTCTCCTCCATAGCAATATTTATATTATACTCAAAGTCTGAAGCCCTTTTAACCATACAGTCTTTACTCTGTTCATCCTCTGTTCTAAAACTTAGCAACAATTCGTACATTTTAGGTATTGTATAAAAATCATTTGTGTATAAGTCTATTTATAATTCTGTTTCCTTTTTTTTATTCTGATTGTGCTTTTGGCAATATTAAACTTTACTTTCATCTACTTAAAAGAAAACTATTGAAAAGAATGCCCTTCTGTCACTAATTATTCTCTTTATCTTCCTTTTTTCTTTATCTTGTATTAATAAGTCCTCAAATGTTAACCATTATTTTATAGCTGCTCTTTTGCTTCTGTAAAAACCTTGTTGTCAATAAAGATATCTTTGGACAAAGTCTGGGATTATATTTATTCCATATTTTAACATTTTCTCAGGTAATTATTCTTAAAAATCTACATTTACTTTCACTTTGTCCATAAAAGGTTTGCACATTATTTCCTGATCATGAATTAGCCTAATTTTATTGCCTCAAAGAGTTTGAGAAAAAAATACAGGCTCTTTAATTTGGAATTATTTAGAAATATCTCAGTCAGGCAAATATGACTGACAGGAAAAAAGAAAAGAAAAACAAATTCGTAGCTATTAATGTATTTGGCACCTACTGTTTCTTCTTTTCAAGATAATCAAATCTAACTGTCCTGTGTATAGAAGATGAATAAATAAATGTGTATTATTATTACTAATTCTTTGAATTGCCTGTTGCAGCTGCCCAGTAGGTTCTTGTGAAAGCTTCCTGTGGGATTTATCAATTGAAGAGCACAACTAAAAATGTTGACAATAATAAACAAAGTACTCTATGTGGTCAATTTAATTATTTAATTAAAACAAGTTCTTGCTCTGAAAAACCTATTATTTGCTTCTTATTTTTGAATTGTCCAAACAAAATCATTTGATGAAGTTTACTGAGTATGAGGTAAAATTGAGAAATAATAATCCCTTTAATCTTTAGAACAGAGGTGGGTTCCTACTGGTTCTATCCAGTTCTATAGAACCGTCAGTAACTCGGGGATGACGTCATGGAGCCAGTTCCTTCGGTGTCTCCATGGGTGCCGCCATTTTGAATTTTGCGCAGTAGCTAATTTTTGACTGCTGTGCAAGCACGCAAGCACTTCACATGATTGCGCGATGCGCAACCCTTAGCAAACCGGCAGCAAAATAATTTGCAACACACCCCTGCTTTAGAGAGTATATTTTCTTGCAGTTTCTATATATATAAAACCAGGATATGGTCCTTGAGATATTGCAAATAGAACTTAATTCCTGAGAAAGAAAAAATATAAATGGGAATGGGAATAATAGAATGTTATTCTAAATTAGAATGAGATATATTCATATAAACATTATTTATTAGAGTTTATTAGTACTTATTTTATATTTATTTCTTATAAGTTGTTTTGTTTTATTAATCTTAGGAATGCAGTCATAATAATAACTTAGTCACTTGCATTCTCTCACAGTTGACCATGGTCTTGTTGTAGTTCTGGGGCTGAAGACTAGCGCCAGATATCTGAGAATTGGTTTGAACCTGTTGGGCCTAAGGAAGTGGACAGGGTCCTGAGGACTGCTAGCTCATCCTTCTCTTTAGAACCATGCCTCTCCTGGTTTGCTAAGACAAACCTAGGATTGGCATTTGAGTAGACTCTTGGTCTGGTGAATTCTTTGAGTCACAAGGTTGTTCCTTTATCTTTTAAGGAGGCTTTGATCTGCCTGCTATCCAAGAAGCCATTCCTGGACCTCACAATACTGGATAATTTTCATCCAGTATACAATTTCCACTTTTTGGAGAAGTTGATTAAGAAATTGATTATGCATCAGATCTACAAGGCCTTGGATCAGGGGTGGGCTGCTGGGGGTTCGCAGAGGTTCGGGAGAACCTCTAGCTAAGATTCTGTGCAGTTCAGAGAACCTCCAAATCCCACCCCTGGCTGGCTCCGACAACCCTGCCCCACCTCTCCCAGGAGTCCCCATATGACACATTTTGGATGCAGGTAAGTGCAGGGCGCCCACAGAGGCTCAGGAAGGGTGAAAAATGGGCCTACTGGAAGTTCGGGAAGGGCAGAAATGGGCCCGTTTATGGTCTCCAAAGGGTCTCTGGAGCCTGGGGAGGTCGCTTTTGACCTCCCGGAGGCTCGAGGAAAGCCTCTGGAGGCCGAGGAAAGCAAAAACGTCCTCCACCACCATGGTGCTGGAGGCCAACTAAGCCACGCCCACCATGCCCATGCCGACCCAGCAACCGAGCAGAGAACCCCTAGCTAAAAAAAATTAAGCCCACCCTTGCCTTGGATGAAGCAGATTATTTATTAAATTTATATGCTGCCCATCTCCCTGATAAGTGCATTTGAAATGCATTTATACACTCTATATAATCTTTCTGGCATCCTGTACCAAAGTAACTATTTAAAAAAAAAATGAACAAAGAAAGCATTTGAGATCGCTCACAAGTGCTCCGGACATCTGTTCCTCAAAGATATTGGTCTCTGACAGGTTTAACATTCTGAAAAATGAATAGCAATCTTGCTCAAATTATGATTGATGCCTTTAAAAGGACAGTAGATTTTCATATTTCCTTAATCACCTACAGAAATTACTTAACTATTTTTCAGCTAATAGGAATCTTTAGATGAACAGGTTTTATAGCACTAGGTGAGTTTCCTTCAATCTGTAATACAACTTTTAATTAAGAACTTAAAACACTTTTTTTAATAAACAGAAAAAAGGTGATTAAAACTTCAATTTTAGAAAGCTACAAACAGATTAAGGCTCTACATATATCTGAAATAAGATTTTGGAATTATTTTCCTTGTGGGAAATTCTTTATTTTTTTTTACAATTTTTATTTTATTCAAAATAATAAATTACTTGTTTTGGTAAAAAAAGAGTTTATTTGTTCAGTGTTAATACTGATCATCTTTAAGTGACTTTTGCTGACATCAAGACTGAAATAATGATGCTTTATGGACTTGTTTATAGATAAGAGATGGAGATCAGAAGAAGAGATCAATTCTTGCATTTTAAGAGAAGTCGATACGTTACTAAAATTGTTCATACTCATGATAAATGTGATAAGTCATTTCTTTATATTTCTTTTCTTTTTCTTTACTATATTTTTATTTCTTTTCATTTCTCTTTTTGTTTTCTGTTTTTGTTTTCTCTTTTTTCTCTTTTTTCTTTTCTTTTTTAAAGGAAATAGGAGAATAACCTGATAAATTATTGGCTATTCATTTTCTGTTGACTAATATTTGCTACTCAGTTGTTTACAATTACAAATCCAATAACTAACGGGCAAATAAACTAATATAATATTCCTCAGGACAATTATACCACCTATTCCAGATCTTATAATACTCTGTTTCTTCTCTCCCTTTTAATTCCATCATTAATTTATCCATTTCCACACATTCGAGCACCTTTTTTTATTATCATTGGCTTGAAAATAGAAGTAAAATTACCGTAATGCATAAAGACTACAGAGAAGTTGTATTAAACTGGAATTGTATATATGTATATTGATATACTTTTATAGATACGATACAAGGTCCTAAAAATGTATTTAAAGTGTGATATGTAAATATGAAGAAATATATCATATTAGAAATATATATATTTCATAGTAAGAAATATTATGTTTTATACCTACTTTGAGGTGAAATATTGTATAACATAAAAAGAGTAGTAGGTATAAAATAAATAGTAGGTAGTAGGTAGTGATATATTTAAAGATAAGAAATTACAGAATGTAAAAAGAATTGGCCATGAATATTGAAAATTATATTCCACATATGTGGATATTTCTAGTAAACAGAAAAATGCTTTTTAAATGCTAATAATTATTACAGAAATGTTAGATGTAGAGCGATTTGACTGTACCCTAACTTTCCAAGAAACCTATGATACTATTTATATGATGAACTATAGAAAGACTCCTGGACCTGACTATAAAATGGAATAAACTTTTAAAGATGGAAATAACTCCTGTACCATTGGGAATTTTTTCAGGTGCTTATGAAAACAAGCCCTGCTACCTTCATACAACGAAGCTTGAATCACATTAATTTTGAAGGCTGGGAGGGATCCTACCAAGTGTCTACAAGTTATCACCCATTATCTCTTTTACAGGTAACAATCTTAAGACAACATACGTATGGTAACAATCTTACGGTGTTGATAGTAATATTTTAATAGTTACATTGTTAAGATGATGATCAAGGTGTTGCAATAACAGATCCAGCACAATCTTGGTCCACATTGGTGCATCATTTTCAGATAATAGATTCATCTCAATTTTTTTTTTTAACTTAAGAACCACAAGCCAATCAGGTTACTTTGTATAAAAAGATTTTGATGTGGTTCAAATTAAGCTTTTAGTTCAAGTGTTCCAAAAGTTTGGGTTTCTTATAGATTTCCTTTAATGGGTTATCATGTACAGGTAGTCCTTGACATGATAATTCATTTAGTGACCATTCAAAGTTACAACAGCACTGAAATAAGTGACTGATGACCATTTTTCACACTTAAACAGCATCTTCATGGCCACATGATCAATATTCAGACACTTGGTAACTGACTCATATTTATGACGGTTGCGATGTCCCGGTATCATGTGATCACTTTTTGCGACCTTCTGACAAACAAAGTCAATGGGAAAGCCAGATTTACTTAACAGCCGTGTTACCAACTTAATAACTGCAGTGATTCACTTAACAACTGCAGCAAGGAAAGTCATAAAATGAAGCAAAACTCCCTTAAAAATTGTGTCACTGAGCAACAGAAATTTTGGACTCAACTGTGCTCAAAAATCAAGGACTTACCTATAATACCTTAATGCTTCTGTAGGTGTAAGCAGAAATGGGGTTATTTCACTAGCAATTAAAATGCAATGAAGATGTCTCTAAGTTTCAGTACTGGGATGTTTGTAAATAGGCATCCTGAGGAATGGCCACTGCTTGCTTATGTAGTATGCAGCTTGAAGCTGTCCTTTCCGATAGGAAGTTGATTGCTTTAAGAGATTAGTAGAACTTTTCAATTAATGGAATCTTTCAATGCTTCATTTACTAAAAGAGAAGACCCTTTTGGCAAATGATACATTTTTCATCCTGTTAGCATTTCTCCATATTTTAATTTGAGAAAGTCGGGCTAATATTTTTGAGTGAACTGTAATGATTCAGTTAATTTTTTTCTAGATATCTCTTATGTTGACAGTTTCTATTTGGTATCCTTTTAACAATATACATTTGCTTATGATTAGTACCTTTCAATTATTAATTATAATTTGAAGAAAGCAGTTAAAAGACGAACGGCAGTAGATGCTGTTCATTATAAGTCAATTAAGTTCTTAAAAACGTATTTCTGAAACATTGAAAAATTAAAAAATGAATCTGAAGTTCCTCAGAATATCTTTTGGCAGGTGATTCAATTTAAGTATTTCTATTTGGGTAAAATAAAACACACTGTTTTGTTTCTTCTGTTATAATTCTAAAAAGAAATTCGTCATCTTAGTTCAGAAATTATTGCTATTTCTGAAAGACTGCATTATGGGAAGTGCTTGAGGAATTAATTCCTAATTTCTCAAAATGTAACTCCTAAGGTAGTAATTCTCCTTTAGTGAAAAGAAGCTGATAAAACCAGTACTAGTTAGTCACCTAACTTCTGGAATAATGCATTTAAATGTTGCACTCAACCAGTGGAAGATTGCTTCAAATTGTATGAAATTCTGTGGTATTAAAATGAAGTTAATTCAAAATTTTGTTTCAAATATATCGGACACCTTAGGGAATGTTTAGTAAGAGATGCTTGCAGTTTACATGCTGATGTGAATGGAACTTAGAAGCTGGAACATTTGCTCATTTTGGATAAGATATATTATTGTCACATTCTGGATTGAAATAAATAGTCTTGTTTTTCATGGCTATATTTTATAGAATTTGGAATCCAGAATTGAGGGTTTTTAGCATTAAACATATTACAAAGGAAAGAGAAATCTCTCGTTTTGTTTTCAACTTTCCCCATTTTTTTTCCTCACAAAGAGATAAGGAAAAAGGCTTCTGAATGATTCTTTGAAGCAGGGATGAAATCTAAAAATTTTCCCTACCGGTTCTGTGGGTGTGGCTTATTTTGTGGGTGTGGCTTGAAGGTCAGGTGACTG
>JANHFT010002108.1:150108-163326 GCA_032467955.1 Pseudoxenodon macrops
CAGGACCGGTTCTATGACATCACCAGCTGCTTGCAACCTACTCTATAGAACCGGACCGAACCGGTAGGATTTCACCCCTGCTTTGGAGGTATGTATCAAGTGGAAATCTAGGCCATTTTAGGACATTAGCTTGGGCAGCGGTATTGCAGAAGAGATGCAAAGGACAGAAATAATTCACAGCTATTTTTCTACCCTTTTTAAATGCTTTTTTAAACACCAACACAATGTTCTCAGTTCAGTACCCTTAAATTGTGTGTTGGAATGATACTTTCTAGAATTCCCCAAACGTCATGCTATTTGGGAATTTTGAGAGTTATCTTGACATATCTGAAGGACATACAGTCTGTAAGAGCCAGTTTGGTTTAGTGGTTAAGGCACCAGGCTAGAATGCAAGAGACCATGAGTTGACGTCCTGCCTTAGCCATGAAAGACAGCTGGAGTCACTCACTCTCAGCATAATTCACCTGGCAAGATTGTTGTTCTGGAAAAAATAGGAGGGGAAAGGTGTGCTGGATATGTTCATCACCTTGAGTTATTTATAAAAATAATAAAGGCAGGATACCAATGAATAAATAAATGAACTGTGTAAAACAAAGATACTAATAAAAGACAGCCAATAAGCTATGTTATCAGACGTGTGTGTTTAATGTCTATTTGCAATGTGTTGCAAATAGACATTAAATGCAAGAAAAGATATAAATGAAAGATTGTAAACACACTCACTTTAGTTGGGTACTTGGAGAAGATCAGCATCAAGAGAATATACATAAGAAGCCCACCAAAGGAAATAAGCTGGTTGGTCCCTTGCTTGGCAGTATCAAAAATTAACCAACACACAACAGCAACTATTAAGATGATCCACACTACCCTAGAGAAAAGGGATTCAAACACTGCAGTGAACGACTTATGGGAAAGATCATCACCTTATTTTAGACTATATATATATATATATATATATATATATCCCCCCTCCCTCCACATAGACTATTCAATACGCACATCCTCACAACTATTTATTGCTAAAAACACACTGGCCATATAATGCTTCCCATTGGGTACTTCCTAACCTGCTTCTGTTGGCCTTGGCCTTTAAAAAAGGAACGTTTGTCAAACTCTTAGTTGTCAAACTGGAAGTTCTGACCTCAAATTGGAGAAGTTGTCAGTGGCAGCAACTGATGATGAAAAATGATTTCTGGTAAAAAGCCATTAGAGATTTAAGTAATTTCTACTTCCTTGAGTTTTTGGATTGTTTCTTTTTGTATGTATCATTAACAAAAACGTGGCCATATCAATCTGACAAATAATAATGTGTTTCCTTTCTTTTTTATTGTGTTTTTAGTTTTGCTTGAGAGGGGGTCGGGGAAAGGAAGGAAGTCACCTGACTTCCATTAATGGAGAGAACCCAACCTTCTAAATTTACTTCTGCATCTAATTGTTATTAAATGCAGATTAAGGGATTGCTTTACAAGAGCTTGACTAAACCTAATTTCCAAATAGTAAAATGAATGGCGGGGGGTGGGAGGAAGTAGCTAGAAAGATATAGACATTTCTTTTTTGACACCACTTATTTTAGCTCCGCTCATCACTGCATGTGGTGGAATTCCAGAATTTCTGGGTAGAGATAGCCATTCAGTTACAACTGTAATTGGCTCCGGACTTGTGATTTTAAGTAGTACACTAAATATTTTGTAACACTTGCTAGACAAAAAACACTGTTTAGTGAATGCCACATCGTTGAATGAATACCATGCTCATTAAGTGAGTCTGTTTTCTCCAGTGGGTGTTTTTTTTGTCAAAAACTGAAAGTAAACGCCAGAAATGGCAAACATTTCTAAATCGTGAAATTGCCAAGTACCCAAAATGCAATCACATGACTGCGAATGGAGGTGAGGGGTTGGGCTACAGACGTTGGAACTTCAAAAGCAGGACCTAAGTAGCTTTGGGGAGATCAGTCATAATCTTGAACGATCATTAAATGACCTGTCATTAAGTGAGGACTGCCTGTACATGGGTCTGACAAGAAAGTTGAATCACAGGTATAAACATTCTGCAAGAAAAGGTGTGAAGTTTATATCAAACATATATGTCAATTCTGGTATTTGGATTAGATTATTCTGTTGTAAATTTTTTTTAAATTCAAGGCATTTCCCCCCACCCCAGAAAGTCAAAGAACCATGCAAATGTCCTTAAAATAACAATAAAAGAGTACAGATTATATTTTGGGCTCTTATAACTAGTCAAACCTGATACAATTTACAGTAAGTTGTTTCAGTCTGGAAGATGTTTGGGCCCTTGTCCCAAATAAGCAAATGTATGATCATGTCAAATGACCACCGGGATTTTTGTCTGAAGACAAGGTTTCAATACTATATGATTACCGGTATATATTGTTCTGCTAATTAAGCTCCAAAAACTGTTTAAGACTACTCAATCTCTTCCCCCCCTTTACAAAAGCTACTAAATAGCTGTAATTAAACCAGATTGCTTTGGTAGTATGCCTATATGATCAGTTTGATGATGCATTAACTAACATTAGTCTAAACATTTTCATCTGCGAATCGTTACCAAACTCTTGTTAAAAACATAGCCGTGAGAACTACTTTAATAACTGGCAATATTGGGTGTACATCCCTTACAAAGAGACTGAAAAGCACTTCTTCAGGACACAGAAAGTTGAAACTTTATCCCGAGTCAATATCCCAAAATCCTGTTATTTTTTTAAAATAGCTAGGATGAAATGTAGCATAATTTATAGCATGTATATAGTACTGAAAATCACAAACAACTGCATAATCTCACTTTCACTTAAAAAAAAAAAAGGATCGTTGGTTAATTACCATTTCAGCCAAAACCATTGAGCTTTCAGAAATGTTCCCAAAGGAGACAGCAATTTTGTAATTTTACTCTCATATCTGGCTATGAAAAAGTCCCAACAGATGAAAAAAATGGCGAGGAGAGTGAGGATGAAGAGCGCTAAGGCTCTGTGAAAATTCAAGATGCAGGCTGCAATCACCATTGCCAGATAAGCTGTAATGGGGGAAAAAAAAAAGCAAGATCATGTCAGCTGCCCACGTTGCATACCCAATGTCCCCAATTCCTGTTTTTGTTTTTTCCTGAAATAAAACTGCAAGAATTACCGGCAATTTTCAGATGACCAGTAATTAAGCAAAAAAGTGTATGCTTTGATATAAACAAATTACGCGTCATCCTAATTATCTCTTTGGAAATCCTTAGGTGTTTTTAAAAAACAGGTGTTTATATAAAACCTAGCGTTTTTATACGATCTAGCTACACATCCCATCCACCAGAGTGAGAGAGACCTGTTCATTTTTTTCATCCTTTCCCTAAAACTGTATGTTTTAATTGGGCAAAAGAAGAAATTCCTTGTTCAGAAGAACAGAATGAGAATGATTGTCCCACTCGTGACCAAATTATCAACATCTTTTCTGCTTCCTTGGTACTGACAAATTGGAGGAAAAGCATCTATAAGGAAGATCATCTTTTGGTGAATGTTTGAAGTTACATCAGCACTGAAAAAAGTGACTTCTGACCAGTTTTCACACTTACAATTGTTGCCACATCCCCACAGTCATGTGATCAAAATTCAGGCGCCTGGCAACTGGCATGTATTGATGGCAGTCACAGCTTGGGGTCCTGTGATCACCATTAGAAACCTTCACAGCCGATTTTCAACAAGCAAAATCTATGTTGGAGGCCAGATTCACTTAACAACTGCATGATTTACTTAACAGGCAAAATGATTGGCTTAAAATTGTGGCAAAAAGTCATAAAATGGGACAAAACTTACTTAACAACTGCCTTGTTAATAGTGGAAATTTTGGGCTGAGTTGTGGTTGTAAGTCACAGATTACCTATATGCTCCCTGCTGGAAGAGGTAAGGGCAAAATGCAAAATACTGTTTTACCCAAGCAGGCATAACAACGGTTAATGAAGCTGATATGGTGACTGCTTAATTTTACTTTTGCCTTGGAAAAATTATAATTGCTACAGGAAACTAAGAACAAACTAGGTCAATAGAATAGAATAGAATGGAATTCTTTATTGGCCAAGTGAAGGAATTTGTCTTTGGTGCATAGGCTCTCAGTGTACATAAAAAGACAAGATACATTCATCAAAGCAATTTTGATATCACCACCTATCCCAAGACAGAGCCAGTTATTCCAATGCAATCTAATTATCTGAATCAACAAAAAGTACAAAGATTTCACTCAATAGTAATAGTGGGAGAGAGTATTAAAAGAAGAGATGGTCCTTCAGATCTTATCCACCTCTCCCTCAAGCCACAAGTAAACAAGGTGAGATGCCCTCATGATATTACCATTGTCTCATTTCCATCCCATAGCAGAGACGTTTGTCTAATTTTTCCAGTTTTAAAGTAATGTTTCCCTTCTTCTCTTAATACAATATGTGTCATGGAAGCTTTACAGAGAGAGTTTCAAACTTGAAACAAGAAGATGTCTCTTGACTTTGGAAGTCTTCTAATTCAATCCAAGGCAAGAATCTCCATAATATCCAGGCAAAAAATGCTGTCCAAACATTGCTTGAAAACCTCTAATGATAGCATCCTTGTATCCAGGAGACAAGCTCTTCCACAGTAATTCTTTTAACTTGTCTAGTCTAACCCTGTCCCACCCAGGGGTGGGATTCCAAATCTTTTCCTACCGGTTCTATGAGAGTGTGCTTTGCGCGCGCAGCACTGAAAGATTGCCCTCGGTGTCAGCGCTGTTGAGCTGAGCTGCTTTTAGCTCAGCTGAGGCACAGCAATCCACTCTTCCACCTGAATCAGCTGAGCTAAAAAACAAGGGAATATAGGACAGGGAACGACGGGGGCAGGAGGGTGTGGCCAGCCGGTTCTCTGAACTATTCAAAACTTCCGCTACTGGTATGCGAGAACCAGTGGTGGGTTCTTACCGGTTCGGACCAGTTCTACCGAGTAGGTAGTAGGCTGCTGCTGACGTCACAGAGCCAGTTATGCTCCGTGGGCGCTGCCATCTTTTTTAAAAAAAAAGTTTTTTGGGAAAAAATGTTTTTTGGGGAATGCGTCACCATCTTGTTTTTGGCCTTTTTTTGGGGGGGAATTTTTCAGGGTTTTTTTCTACTGCGCGTGCACGCGCAAGGCATGCCCACACAGCAAAGGAGGCAGCGAACCGACAGCAAGGTAAATTAGAACCCACCCCTGGCCAGAACCAGTCTGAACCGGCTGAATACCACCTCTGTTCCCAACATATGTTTAGCAGGACAATTGTTATTTTTCCTGCTAGCAAGTGACGTTCAGTGGGAAGAGAAACCAAACCAGAGAATCCATCAATCACCTTTCTTATTATGTCCTCAATTAAAACTATAAGAAGAGAACAGTTTATGAGCTCCACTCCGAAGACAAAATAAGATTCAGCAGTCAGGACAATTCAATTTATGCAGCCTTACTTTTCTATTAACACAAGACTGGAGGTAGGCACATTAACAAGGCCACTTGGCTATTTATTCAGGTAGTCAGGCTGTAATTCATTTAAGAATTTGAACATTAACATATTAAATTGTCCCAAAAAGCAATTTGTAAAACAGTACAGAACTTTCAAAATAGCCACTGTGTAATTCCAATATCTCTTGCACTGGTCTAAACCTTAGCTGACATGTTTTATATAAATTAGAGCTTACAAGATTGTTGCAAAGATAGCCTTATGGGGCCAGAGAAGATTGCAATAATTAGGCTGGAATATAACCAAGAGTTGAATTTTATTTTATGCTATTA
The DNA here is from genome assembly GCA_032467955.1 of Pseudoxenodon macrops. Taxonomy (NCBI): domain Eukaryota; kingdom Metazoa; phylum Chordata; class Lepidosauria; order Squamata; family Pseudoxenodontidae; genus Pseudoxenodon; species Pseudoxenodon macrops. The sequence goes on from JANHFT010002108.1 coordinate 155,879, forward strand.
GTCTCACACTTAAAAAAGAGATAGACCCAAAATTCTACATAAAATTGCTATTTTCCGGAATGTATAATACATACCCGTAATTAGTATTCCATAAATTATGTATCGGATTCTAGTTTTATGTTTCCTGCAAAATTGAAGGACCATATCATATTTCCTTGCAAGTTTCCTAGAAGGATAAATAAATAAAGAGGATAACTTAAAAACAGACTATTTTGTACTGTAAGTAGATAAGTATGCATGACCCAACATATTATAATTAACAATGAACAGTACATATTATACAGGGATTTTAGATCTTTTTCACATATCTTCGTCATGTGAACAAAGGTTTCTACAACCATGTTTAGATGAGCAAACTATTTGATTTTAGATATCATACGAAGCCAAAAGCAAACAATCCAGAGCAATAGCACTTAGACTTATATACCGCTTCATAGTGCTTTATGGCCTTCTCTAAGCATTTTACAGAGTTAAGCCCCCAACAATGTGGGTCCTCAGTTTACCAATCTCAGAAGGATGGAGGCTGAATTGTGCCAGTCAGAATTGAACTCCTGGTGGTGAGCAGTGAATTAGCCTGTAGTACTGCATTCTAACCCCTGCGCCACTACGGCTCATGATCTTAGTGACGTGTGAAGCAAGCCTAAGATCCAGTGTGGTGTGATCAGACTTTGTGTAGTAGTTGGAAATCAAGGAGACCCAGGTTCCAGGCCATCCTTGACTATCTAAGCGAGTCAGTTTTGGGCCAGTCTAGTCTAACTAATTAATTAATTTCACCACCAGGTGAATCTGGGTGGCTTACAAAGTTAAAAGCAATAAACAACACAAATATATATAGCAACAAAATTGTAAGTTATGGTAAAAAGTGGGAACAAGGTGTGCAGGAGATGAGGTGGGAATCAACTACCTCCAGGGTGACACTCCCCCATTAGGGCCACAAGCCAAGTGGCAGAGCCAGGTTTTCAGAAGTTCAGGAGGATAGGAGCAGATTTTATCCTGGAGGGATTAGATGTTCTAAAAGGCATCTCTTAATCCAAACTACCAAAAAAGGCTGTTGCTATGTAAAAAAAAAAGAATAGAAGAGAGAATCTTGGGTAAGCCACCTTAGAAGAAAAATGGGATATGATTTAAATAAATATCATATGCCAATAAGTTAGAACAACCCTCTACAGAATCTTTTATTAGAAAAGGAGCGAAGTATGACAGATATTGTGGCCTGCGCCGTGTCAGCGGAGCTGGTGGCAGACTCAGACAGTGAGGAGGTTAGGGAGGTACATGGGCCAGTCCTGGTGTCTGGAGAAGGCTCTGATGAGTGCTCTGCATCAGAGGCAGAAATGGGGCCAGGGTTGTCTGACAATTGTCAGCTGCCTTTGGAGTTGGACATCAGTGGGGCAGAAGAACAGCTAGAGCCTGTTCCCAATGTGCACATGCGCAGAGCTGCCAGGAGAAGGGAACAGCTAAGAAACAAGGGCCAACTCGGGAGTAAAGGCACAGGTGGCCAGTGAATGGCCCCTCCCATAGGGAATAAATAAAGGGAAAGTGCTTAATTGGTTCATGACTCTCAGAGACTTCTTGCCAAGTTTTGAAGATATCAGTCTGGCAGCTCTCCAAGCCAGATAAGGTCTGTGACTGTAAATTCTCCCTTGAAAGACTTTGCTGGACGTGAACAAGAGGAATGCACAGTAACTTAATAAAAAGGGTTTTTTTTTCAGGACAAAGAGTCTGCTCCATGCTCTTTGGAAGCCTAGGTCTGAACAACAGAGTGAACTGAAGAACAGTTTTTTGCTATTTACGTATCGAAAAGAACCCTGAAGCCGAAAACTGAACTCAATGTTTCTGAATGCACTAAAATGTCATTTGACGGGGACATTAATCGGTGGAGAACTCCAAATGAAATTATTACCCCTTGCACCCAAGATTCTGGTTTTCTTCTGATTCAGGTTGGCCTCCATGTGGCTGACTGTCAATATCGATGTTTGTCTCATGCTAGGAGAAGAGAAAGCAAAACGGGTTATTAATCCTGTGTTTTTATTTCCTTGATTCTCCTTCAAGGGCCAGATACAAAGAAAAGTTCTAGTTCTCAGTGACTCTCAAGCTGTCTGTTCTCTATTAACCATCCAACATTATCTCAGTTATCTTAATAATATTTACATAGGTTTAATTGAAAGGGTGGGGTTTGGTTACCCAAAGCTTATAACTTTACTTCCCCATGCCATAATCATATTCTGGCTCCTTCCCAGTTCCCACTACTTATTTAAAACAACTGTGGCATGAAGACTAACAACCAGAGAAAACCACAGTTTTTAAATTAGCACACAAAGCCAACACAAACAAAACTTATCATGACTGAATGTGACCTATGAACCTGCCCATTTCCCTCTTACCTCATCAGGTTGAAGAGAGTTACTTCTTTCTAAGTTTCTGTTTCTTACTGAAGAACTGTTTGTCTTTGAAAAGTCAGTGTCTTCCTGCAAGGCACAACATTTGAAGATGACATGACTTGAGATGAATAGACTTTAGTTAGCACATGGGACAACAGAGGTGACATTCATCCTGCTGCCCCACTAGTTGGATCAATCCAGCAAACCAATTCCACATGAAGGTTACAACTACTGTTCCTGAGACTGGCTGTAATACCAGAATCTCGCAAATCTGATTGAGCTCATCTTCCTTATCATTTAGCGAATTAGGCAGGCATCTGCCTGAGCCATTTCTGAATGTTATCTCATTGTCCTGGACTTTACATTTTTTTCATCCCCTGGAAACTGTAGAGAAATTCATAATAGTTATTGATTATTATCATGGAGGACCCATTCAAGTTGCAAATTCTAAATTGGCAATTACTATTATTGTGCTATCATTGGGAATTGAGTTATCTGCTGGCGAATAATGGAAGCCTTCAGTATCTTGATAAATCAGAGAAGCATTTAGATTGGCTTACTATAAAATTGCAAATAAAAACTCCTTAAACAACTTTGGACAAAGGAGGACTGTTGGTTTTCAATGATTGGGGGTGATTCATATCATGTAGTTAACTCATTAACTGCCGAATGCTTTACATATTTTGTTTCTGATGAAATACAATTTTGCAAGTTTCATTCTAGTCCAGCCTTGTATGTCTCACAGAGGTCACATAAATCTTCTTAACATTAGCTTAACAATTAAAAACAAAGAAAGAAAAGTATGGTCTGATCTGTACTGCATCACTGCCCACAAAAGAATATCAAGTGCACTTCCTGGTGCAACCTTTTTTGGGTTTCTGTATCCATGCATATAACTTTGGCACAGTCTCTAATGTTTTACAGAGAAATCAAGCCAGATAGTGACTAGGAGGGTGGGGTAGAGAGAAACAGAGTGAAAAGCAAATAGGTAGAATGTGTAGCCTTAGATTTTGAGCAAACTCTTGTTAACCATTAGCAACACCCATCAGCTGGTTTCTGCTGATTCATCCTTTGCCAGGTAAGGAAGCAAGAACATGGATTTTAGTACAATACCTTTAATGGTAATCCTGGGTAGCTATAGATTCTTCATAACTGTAAGAGGAATTTCCTAGCCTCCTTTATAAAGGTAGAATCCATAAAGGCAGAATCTCTTTGAAATGCTTTCTCCCCCCCAGATGTCTTCCTGCCTGGGCTAAATTGCCATTTGTAAATAAAATAATCAACTGATCCATCCTCAGCCTCAGGACAACTTTCCCAAACATGTCTGTGGAGAGTCTCAGTCATCCAAGTCATAGTTGTCCCAAAGGTGTTTTTTTTTTAAAGCAACTGGACTGTTTTTCCCTTGAGGAAGAGGAAGAAGAAGAAGTTTTGCTTCTCATCCAAGAAGCTTCATCAGTTTCAACTGGACGGTGGGAGGATGGAAGGATCGGTTCTGACAGGAAGGCGTGGGGGTGGGGTAGGGAATGGAAGGATTATATTTCTTTGCAGTCATCTGGTTGCTAGAACTCTGAGAGTTGTTGAGGCCACTTGGGGGTTTATTTGTGCCCTCAGGACAGGGGTGGGTTCTAACTTACCTCACCGCCGGTTCGCTGCCTCCCGTGCCGCGTGGGCATGTGTGCACCTTGTGGGCACGCGCATGCGCAGTAAAAAAAAAGGCACAGACCAGAACCGGCTCCGTGATGTCACCAGAGGCCTACTACCTACTCGGTAGAACCGGTACAAACTGGTAGGAACCCACCTCTGCCTCAGGGTCACCTGAATCATTTGCACTCTGATTCAGGTGATCCTGAGGGCTCAGACAACCCCAAGCGGCTTTAACGGCTCTCAGAAAGAATGCTAATGACCAAATGACTACAAAGAAATATAATCCTTCCATTCCCCCCCACCCCATCCTTCCATCCAGTTGAAACAGATGAAGCTTCTTGGATGAGAAGCGAAATGTTTTCTTCTTCCTCAAGGAAAAAAAAAGAGTCCTGTTACCTTCTGAAAATTAAAAAAAAAGCACCTTTGAGTTTCCCAATCTTGGTTCATGGGCAGAAATCCGTTAATGAATTTTCTACGTCAAATACACTGATTCACTGTAAAGGTGAGATCGGCCATTTCATTACAATGGCTCAGAGTATAGTTTAAGGGTCAGACAAACAAAAATCTGAAACCCATTAGAGTCTTAGCAGCCAAGCTTCTATTTTTCAGGGATCAAGAGGGCTAAAGGAGGCCATTTGGGAAAGTGGGATCAGAGGGGGGAAAAAGGCAATGCTGTTTTCCCCCCCACAGATTTTACTTTATTTCAATATACTGAATTAAGGATAAGAAACAGTGGGAGGCATATGGGAACAAACCCTTCCCCTCACCAGTCTTAAATCCAACAAACACACTGTTCTTGGCAGAAATATGATTTGGGGCTTCGGTGGTAGAGCCTTTGAAGTTTCAAAGGTGGAATTGGAATCTTCCTTTTCCATTTCCACCCTTTATTCCTTCTCTAAAGAATCCAACACTGGGTCCAAAAGATAATCTCAGGCAGGCCCGTCAAACTGGCGGCCCATAAGCCAGATATGTCACATGCAAGCCATGGCCACCCTGGCTCTGCAAAGGCAAAGAAGTCGTGATATGTCATGATCCAGCCCATAGTGCACTTGAGTTTGACACCCATAATTTAGGAGTTGACATTTGACTATTTTGCCACTGAATATTTGTAATGGGATCTTGGAGTGCTATGAGGATTGTAGGGGTGCTTCTTCCACTTTAAGAGGTGCTGGGAGCCTCTGCTAAAACTGGAGGCCACATGCTGCTTTTTAGCTGACCTCTCTGACTATGAAGAGACGCAGTGGCTCAGTGGCTAAGATGTTGAGCTTGTCAATCAGAAAGGTTGGCAGTTCAGCAGTTCAAATCCCTAGCGCCGCATAACGGAGTGAGCTCCCGTTACTTGTCCCAACTTCTGCCAACCTTCCAGTTCGAAAGCATGTAAAAATGCAAGTAGAAAAAATAGGGCCACCTTTGGTGGGAAGGTAACAGCGTTCCGTGTGCCTTCTGTGTTTAGTCATGCCGGCCACATGACCACGGAGACGTCTTCGGACAACACTGCCTTTTTGGCTTTGAAATGGAAATGAGCACCGCCCCCTAGAGTTGGGAACGACTAGCACATATGTGCTAGGGGAACCTTTATCTTTACCATACTGACTACGAATGGTCACATTGGCATTTTAATTTTTTTTTAAAAAGATAGCCTTTAAGTTTAATAAATTATTTAGCTAAATCCAAAAGAGGCACATTTTAAAATTAATAAAAGCCACATTTTTTGTATTTGTATTAAACAGAATTGAGCATCTTTATTTAACAGTATTAAAATGCAAGCAATCTTGTGGACTGTAAATTTACCTTCCATCTGATAATGATAGTCCTTTGTTGAGCTTACTGCTCAAACAACAAATGGACAAATTTAAATCTTAGTAATCTAATAACGAGAACCAGTTTGGTGTAGTGGTTAAAGTAACAGGCCAGAAACTGAGAAACCATGAGTTCTAGTCTTGTCTTAGGAATCCAGCTAGATGATGTTAGGCCAATTATTTGCTCTCAGTCTCAGTCAAATATTTAACTTCTTGATGTACATATATTACCTACATCAGAGGTGCATTCTGAATCTTCTTACTGCCAGTTCACTCAGGGTCGTGTCTTGAATGCACGCGTAAAGCGCACGAGGCAATAAAAAAATAGCTTCTGCGCATGCGCATAAGCAAAATCAAAAATGCCGCCGCCGCCGGAGACACCAAAGGAACCGGCTCTGTGACATCATCGCGGAGTTACTACCTACTCTATAGAACCGGATAGAACTGGTAGGAACCCACCTCTGACCTACATAATAAATTTAAGAATTGAGGGAAATCCAGATTGAAATGTCTGTAAAAGTATGAAGCTTTTTGAGTGTTCTTGGATACTCACTCAACTCATTTCAGAGAGGATATTTTATTTTATTTTTTAGTTAGTTAGTTAGTTTGTCAAGTATGTATAAGAAAACGATTATAAGTATGAATTTATGAATTACAAGTATGAAAGTATAATGTGAAGATAAAATGGAGGATATGCACAGAGATCTAGACACACACAGACACAAATACACATTCTGCTCCCTGAGGGAATAGAGGAAAGAGGCAAAGCACAATAATCAATTCCTTAATTCCATTAAGTTTTCATTTTGTTTGTTTGTTCAAACAATCCCCTTTGTCTGCCTGTCCTGATTCTGCCATATAAGAGGTCAAACTGCAAGCCCTGGACTTTTACTCACCTGTTTAATATGCCACAAACTTTAAGATGCAATTGCACCCTCCAAACTTCAGCCATGCAACTATAAAATGCAGGAACTGTATTCTTGCAAGGAACATAAATTATACTCCTTACTTTCTTCCTATGGCATTTTCTCTTCTGCAGTACTGTGTTTTGCTAAACATAAAGTAAGAAAACACCCTTTTTGGTCCGTTCAGTAGCTGGTTTTGCAACAAAGATGCAAGCTCTTTGCTTTCTTGTAAACGAGTTTCTTTCTCCTTTTTTAAAAACCTTCCTACAAGTGAAAGACTTCCTAAAAATCTTGCAGAGGAAAGAGCTGAAATTGGACATCTTGCAAAAGAGATTGCAAAGAGTGCTTTCCTCTTGCATTGTAGAGAAAGTTCTGCTTGCAGGCTCACAATCTTTTCCACTTTCTTTCCCTCATCTGACCTTACTGAGCAGAACGAGAGGAGATTTTTTTATTAATAGCTGATTTGTTCTCATTATCCCATCAAAGTTTTCCTTGCCACAAAAGTGCTCCTTAGAAAATCGTAAGAGTTTTATTCCAACCTTGTGCTCGCGTTAGTAAATACTTTGTTTTTTTTAGCATTCTCTCTTAGTTAAAAGTTATGACATGAGGGCCAGGGGTGAAATGTAAAATTTTTCCTACCGGTTCTGTGGGCGTGTCTTAGTGTGGTCATGTGACTGGGGGATCAAGAGACAGAAACTCACTTTAACAATGTCCTGCTGGAG
>JANHFT010002110.1:15941-28243 GCA_032467955.1 Pseudoxenodon macrops
GACCGGTTCTATGACGTCACCAGCTGCTTGCAACCTACTCTATAGAACCGGGCCAAACCGGTAGGATTTCACCCCTGCATTAGAGGTATATTTTAATTACAGATATCAATATGTAGGGACTTTTGTATACATGATTTCCATATTGTTAGATGAGAACCTAAATAGTTCTCATGATTTGCAAATAATGTTTGATGGATTTTTCTTTTTGTTGTTAGTGTTGAATATTTGTTAGGCTGTTTTTTTCTTTCTTTTTTTGTATTGTATCTTTCGTGATAAAATAATAAATAAATATGTTTTAAAATCTTAGATTGATGATGTAATGAGAAATATAGATCTGAAAATTGAAGTATCAAAGACAAAGGTTGTTTTGCCTGACGTAGAAAATAGAATAAGCAATTGAAAGTTACAATCATTAGATGAATTAATGTACTTAACTATTTACTTAATAATGTAAAGGCTTATTAAAAATGGGGAAATGATTGAGGAAATGTAAAACATAACCATTTGTAAAAAGATAGTGAGTACAAGGTGGTTTGATGTAAAGAATAAATGTTAAAAGTATAAAAATTGCTATGTATGAAAAATGTTTTTGTCTACTTTCTTACATAAAGTTTGAGTTAGATATGTCAACATAAAGTAAGTTGAACATAGAATGAGATATTTAAGAAATGCAGATAGGGGGGGAAAGAGATAGGGTGAAGAATGAATGAATATTGAACCTGAATTTAATACAAAAGTGAGCTACCAGAACAAAATAAGTATGCTGAGATGGTTTGGTGATATTGAAAAAATGAATATGGCTCAAATTTCAAAGCAATTGTTTATTTTTATCTTCTTCTATAGTATTGCAGTTATATTACAATTATTCAAGCAGTAACATTTCACATAGCCATGGCTGCCACTTGCTCTGAGTAGGAGCCATGACTCCAAGAGGACCCCCAATGCACTTGTTCTGTCTAGGATAGTGCATCCCCATCCAAGACCAAAGATGATAAACTCTTGCTACAGAGGCGTCCACCCACAGCCACTCCATTTTAACCAAGGTTCAGTTGAAGTCTGTTCTTCCCTATTCATGTCCCACAGCCTCCAGGCACCAAGAGAAAACATCTACTGCATCACTCATTTCAACCAGGATGGAAATATAGTATATAATTGTGTATCATAAGCGTACTGGTGATATCTCATCCACAGTCACATGTAGATGTTAAAAATGAGAGGAAAGAACACGGAGCCCTGTGGTACCACACAAAGCAGGGGCGGTGAGCTGGACCTCTCACTCCTTATTAACACCAATTAGGACCTGTCTTAGGAAAAGAGGTGAATCACTACCAAACTCTGCCATCTCCCTAGGTAGGCCCAAAAGGAAACCATGGTCAATGGTATTGAAATCTGCTGAAAGGTCAAGAAGACCAAAGATGATTGCACCACTTTCATCCTATTTCTGCCAGAGATTATCTACAAGTGAGACCAATGCAGTTTTGGTTCCGTATCCAGGACTGAAACTTGACCGAAAAGGATCCAGATAATCAATTTCCCCCAGGATCCTCTGTAGTTGCAAAAGGGGAGGAGGGAGACTGAATGAAAATTTATAAAATCATGTCTTGCACAATCATTTTCTTATTTGTTTTCGTCAGTTGATTTTGGTTTATATGTTAATTTTTCAACTAAGGCATTACACCACCATACCGTTTTAAAAAAAATATTTGATTAGTAATTAGCACACTTTTTTGAAATACAAGATTTATTGTTTTGGGATATGAACATTCTGTAATATAGTGGTGACTAGTATATTTGTCCTCGTTATCACAAAAAAAATATGAAAAATGAATAGGAAGAGAAGGACCAAAAATTCATGGAGTTGGATGAAATTAATGAGATTCCTCCCCCAAAAAAAAGAGTTGAAAAGTTGGGGGGGAAAACCAGTATTCAAACCAGTATCTGAACATTGAAGAAACAAGGATGATTTGCATGTTAGAAACATATGAGGAAATATAGTGAATGATATTGGTATAAATTAGATTTAGCCATATTTCCTTTTCTCTTTTCTTTCTTATGCCTTAAATATTGTGGCTTACTATTTCTTACCCTTTTTCCGCCCTTTTCATATTGATGCTTATCGTGAAAGGCAATAGCATAATGAGTATTTATGTAAGTATGCAATATATTATTCAATTTTTGTAAACTTTCATGGGGATAACTTGTAGTGAAAAATTGCAGCAATACAGTCAAAGAAATTCATACTATCAGATGGAAATTCATTGCTTCAGTTTAATATATTACTGATAATTTATGCTCAAACTTAAATTTTAGACATTCATATACCTGGAAAAAAGAAATGGTGTAGATTCCACATTGCATGAACTCCTGAAAGAGACAGAAACACCATTCCCATTTGACCATGGTGCTATGTGACAGTTTTGGGTCTGGCAATATCTTTCAGGTCAACTTAAATCCATGTTATTGTGGGGATAAAATAAGGGAAAGCCTACTGTGCTTACTGGAGCTACCACTAAGAAAACCTGAACTCTAATACATTTTTTAAATGTATTGATTTATTTTATATATAAAGATAATAGAAACAATAAAAAACATGGAAACCAGCATAAAAAATCCTGGTTGTCCCTCTCCCCCCCTCCAAAGCAAGATATCCCTTGCATCCAACAAACAACTTTTCTGAACTCCAACCACAAACTATTTCAATGCTTGTGGGAAAAATCAGGCCTTCAAGGCTTTTCAGAAGTTTAGCAAGTTAGGGGTCTGCCAGATTGCAGGAGGAAGGGTGTTCCAAAGGGCAGAGACCACTATCAAAAAGGCACACTACTTAGGTCTTGCTAGATGGCAACATTTAAGGAAAGGAACCTGGAGCACACCCACCCTGTTGGACATAGTGTAGCAAGTAAATACCCTCAGAGAGACGTGGTCCTGCAAATATTTTTTGGAATAGAAATGTAGAAGTAGAAATGTATGAAGAGTAATTCTGCAGATACTTCAGATTCAAACCATGGAAGGTTTTACAAATTACTACAGGACTTAGAACTAAGCCTAGAGCCAAGTAGTGTAGTAAGAAGTAATGCTAACATAATATGATCACAATGCCTAGTTCTAATAAATAGGCCAGCTGCCATATTTTGTGTTATCTGAAGTTTCTGAACATTCAGAAGACATTCCTCAGTACATACAATACACAGTATTAATATGTATATGTGGCCCAAGTCATGTTACTCTCTGAATCGCTTTAAAAATGTTTAACAAGAGATCATCTAAATCAAGATAAAATCTAGCAAATGAGAAGCTCTATTAAAATTAAGAAAATTAAATGAAATTAGATTTATTTATTTTTCTTTGTTTTAGGGTTGCTGCTAGAAGATAACCCATCAATCCGTGCTATCACTTTAGGACATGGACATATACTGGTGGGAACAAAAAATGGAGAGATTCTTGAAATTGATAAAACTGGTCCCATGACTCTACTTGTGCAGGTATAATTGCTTATTTTATGTACCAAGAGCTATATCAAAGAGCATAACCAGCATTTCTACTTTTGCTCTTAATTTAATTAATTTCCTATTTTAATTCATTGGTAGCCCTCTGTACTTTTTTGTAATTTAGTTAATTTAGTAAAGAAGCTATTCAGGATATTATTGGATTGGATGTTGTTTACATATATTGACAAACAGATTTCCAAACTTTTAAGTTATGAAGTCCATCAGGTTTATGCTTCTCAAGGAATACTCAGTACAAGATGCAACTAGTTTAATAAGGAAGCTTGTGTGACCTAATTAATTGCTGTGTCAGGAATGCAGAGAAAAATCAGAACCAGTGCAGAAATGTAGAAAATAGGTGTATGAATTATGATACCCTTAAAGAATGTACAAACACAGATAAATATATATGATATACAGTATATATGTTTTCATAGGTTTTCACGGGTATAAGTATGCAAATACCGGTATACACATACACACACACACACACACACAGAGTAGGTTTATGGATTTTTTAAGAGTAACAAAATGCTGTTTAGAAATCAGTCTTAGCTTGGAATTAGAAACAGTTGCATGGTATCTGCTTTTTTTAAAGGAACATTTTCCCTATTTATAAACAGGGCCATATGGAAGGAGAAGTCTGGGGTCTAGCAGCACATCCTCTCTTGCCTATCTGTGCCACAGTGAGTGATGATAAAACGCTAAGGATCTGGGAGCTTTCCTCCCAACATCGGATGCTGGCAGTGCGAAAACTTAAAAAAGGTAACAATCTTATGTAGTTTTGTATGTTGTTTATGAAGGATTTTTTATATCAGGTATACATAATCTTTGATCAGTTAAGCCAAATATAACTATTTGCATGTTTAGTTGTTCATCAGAAATTTAGCTGAGCTCCTGATTTTATTGTATAGATTTGTATTGTACATGCTTAATAGTTCAAATTTGTGTAAACTTCTGGAATTTGTATGACTCACAATAAGAAGGATTTCAGTTGAAATCAGTAATAAGCCCAATTGTTATTAAACATCTCCTTCAAAATGTGAAGATGGAGACATATTCCTATCATACATCTGCATTGTTAATTACTCACTGTATTCAAGTACAATTCCTATCATATTCAGCATGAATGACCATTGCTTATGATTGTAAAAATAGGAATTGTAATATGCTTTATGCAATATTTAAAACCAACAGATTTAAGAAGTCTGAATTACATCACCAGTTACTATTTTCCTTATAAAATATTTGTCTTGACTATCCAAATTAAGGGAGACTGCCTTAATCCAAATTAAAGGAGACTGTCCAAATTAAGGGAGAAAACAAGAATATTACATCCAATATAGCTACTAGATACTACAGTGATATCCTGGTACTCAACTGCTTTGAAACTCATCGAATTTGGTTCTCAACACTTTTTGTCACAAAAAAATTTGTTCCAGTACTCATCGTTTGTTTGGTACTCAATGCATAAACTGTTGTCTTCTTGGTGCCCTTGTGACTCACTACATTATTCCTTATGGGAAAAGTTTGTTTGGTACACATCATTTTTTATAATCATTGTGCCTCCCGGAACCAATTGATACCAGGATTGAAAAGTTGATGTTTTATAGGTTTGCTTATGTAAGAAATGGGATATGGGATGAAGTGATATCTGTTTAACTTTACAGGAGGTGAAAAGCTATTAATTTTTTTATACCTGTGATGAACTTGGGAAATCGTTTTTTTAAATTTTTCTTTCTTTGGTTTTTTTCTCCTGCACTTTTAAATCTTGTTTTATTTTTTCTCTTTCTCCAATTTATGTGTATTAGTTTTTACTATTGTAATTAAAATTCTTAATAACAATTGTATTTTTTTTAAAATGTCCCGTTTGTCTTTAGCTTGGGAACTTGGCTCTGAGTCCACCACCACCACCATTTGTGTGGTTGTGTGATTGAGGAGCTCTTTGTCGCTCCAAAATTTAATTCCCTGGTCCCTAAGATTTAGGCACAGACTTTCTCTGAACTTTTTTAGGTGGACGATGCTGTGCCTTCTCCCCTGATGGAAAAGCCTTGGCAGTTGGATTGAATGATGGAAGCTTTCTGGTTGTGAATGCTGATACTTTGGAAGATATGCTTACTTTCCATCACAGAAAAGAAATGATCTCTGACATCAAATTTTCTCGAGGTCAAAGTGAACTTTTTAATTATTATTTTAAAATCCTTTAAACATTCTTTAAAATGAAAATGTTGAAGAGGCAAGGGATATTTATAAACATTAATATGCTACATATTAATATATTAATATATATATATTTATATTTATGTGAGGTAAAATTTGCTTTTTAAAAGATATGTCAACCTACGATAAGACAATATTTCATTATATGGAGAAACTAAGCAAGCTTAAACATCCATCTCTTAGTCCATTAGCATGAGGACAATCAACTCCTTTTCTATAGTCCCAAAGGATCCATAGATTATAGTATCAAAATTTGATAGCAGTGTAATGTAACAAACTTTCACGGTAGTGTGGCAAAACAGGTATGTTAAAATCCTGTGCTCATTCTGTACTTAAAACTGCCCACCTTGACCCGAACATTTAAAAAGTATCAAGTATGCCCCTTGCATCACCTATAGGCTTAAAAATACTTTTTAAAAAATAAATAAAATGAGCTCTCAAGTGAGAAAAAGAAAGAACAAGACCTGCTGCAGCTGTTTCCATTTCTTAAACTATTTTCAGGCAATTTATGGACCTCCAGATGTTGTTAAACATCATCTTTTTTCGCCCCAGCAGAGCTAAGGCTGAAGGATGCTGGGAATTGTAATTCACCACAAAGCCCACTTTTTAGACACCAGTAACATAATCATTCTTCAAATGAGGTTCTTTCTACAACATCACCGATTTTTAACACAACATTTCTATCATAACATCACTACATATAGAAAAATAATTATTTTCTTTTTTCTGCAACAGCCCGTATCCATAAAGACCCTCTACCTGAGATCTGGCAGGCCCCCACTCTTTAAACTTTCCATAAGGCCTTATGGAAGCTGGCTCTACCCCAGGTTTTGGGATAGGGTGAGGCTGCAGCTCAGTGTTTGTGATTTTTTTTAATGTATCAGGAAGGGGACAGCAGAAATAGTTTCGTTTGGATGTTGGTTTTTATTGCTTTATCGGTTCTCATCAGCACTGCTGTAAACAGCCCAGAGTTATGGCACCTGAGATGAATGTCCATATCAGTCTAATAAGTAAATAAATATTGGCAGACCTGGGAAAAACTGAGTTATAATAAAATTTGAAGAGTAAAAAATATCATTGGTTCCTTTACTATGTAGACTACAATCTGTTATAATGTTATAAGTAAGGCATAATAGTAGCAATGAATCTTATAACTTAAGTCTCTAGAGCAAGAGATGTGGGTGTCCCTGATTCTACCATTTCAGTGGTACTAAACTGATCTATTGGGATCTCTCCATCTGCTTGCTGCTTTTTCCATAATAATTAATCTCAATTCCATAGAGATGTTTTGATGTATTCCTCGCGGTTATCTAGATTTATTTAAATATATTTTTCAGATTCAGGGAAATACTTGGCGGTGGCTTCCCATGATAACTTTGTAGATATTTACAACGTACTTACCAGCAAAAGAGTTGGAATCTGCAAAGGAGCATCTAGCTATATCACACACATAGATTGGGATTCAAGAGGTAAAACACAGCAAAACAAAACGTTTATTTATCACAGGTCTCTTTGAAGAGTTCTTATAAGGCTTAAAAACATTGTAGAAGATTGTGTATTTTCCTTGATTTGTGATGAGAAATAGAAAAGAGTACTTCTATAACAGTTTTAAAGTCTAAAACTGTAAAATTGCTCATCTATATTTCAGCTTATAGTAATAAGGATAGAGTTCTGTGGATTGTCTGTTCTAAAAAAAAGCTATAATTAAAAAAATGGATGAGTATTTATTAAGATAAACAGTGTACTTGTTATTCTCCAGTGTAGCTGTGGAATAGTCCAGGAATGGGTATTACTACAGTCAAATCTGCCCAGAGACTGAGTCCTCCAATGTTAAATTACTTCCTCTTGCCTCACTTCCCCTCCAGTTTTTTCGGCTCAGTTGGCCCGAGAGAGACATCTTTTAAAACAGCTCCATTCCTGGACTATTTTATTCTATTTATCTATTACATTTCGTGAGTTATTCGATTCTATGATAAGGGTTTCAATTTTTTCATTTGACAGGCTTCATCCTTCTCAGGGCAGCAAGCTTTGTAAGAGGAATGTGAGTTTCTTGTGGAGGCTTTTAGCCTCGTTAGAAGACGGATGCCATTTTTAAAATTCAGAGGTTTGATGAGAAGAAAGGAGATCGCTTTGCACGATCTCTGAAGACTCAGGAGAGGGCTCTCTGTCCTAACTGGCAGGATTCCTTTCAGTTTGGAGGCTTTTTGGTTGCTTTCAGGGATCGCTGAGCTAGGCGGATTTATTTTTGCCGTTTTAAAGCCTCTGGCTAGGTGTGGATTGCCTTGGGCGCCATTTTAAAGTGCGCCAATTACTATGCTTGCAACTTCGGGGAGCTGCCATTTTGTATTGCCCTGAGTTAACCGGCATTGTTAAAAGAGTTTATGCCTTATTATTCTGCCTTCCTCAGCTAACTAATGTAGCAAACTTTGGAGGAGGTTGCTGAATTGCAGAAGCGTGAGTTAAAAATGCCTTTTTAAATGTTTTTTCCCCCCTTGGATTGAGAGGTTTGACTCTGGGGATGGCTCAACTTAGGTTGCTTGGAATGCCACCCATTAAAGCAGTCTAATGTTTAACTGCTTGCAGTTTGTGCTGGCTTGTTCAGTTAAGTCTGGCAGCTGCCACCACTGCTATCCATGTGCCTGCTGGCCATCTGGGATTCTGATGAAACCACTGCTGGTCTTAGCTGTTGTTATAATTTTTTATTTTTGTTTTTTTACTGATAGCTTGAATTGTGAAGTTGAGATGGCTGAACGTATCTCACCCAAGGCTGCTGAGAAGCCAGTGTGTAAAAAGGCCACACACAAGTCCCCCAGAGGCAGCAAGGCTGAGTTGAAGGATAGAGAGAGAAGACATAAAGTCCCAGATAAGCAGGTTTCTCATGCAGAAAAGAAACCTAACAAAGGATAAACCTTCCATGTCGGGTGGAGTTTCCTCCATTGCATCCAGTGCTGATCCTCAGCTATCTAAATCTACATAGGCATGGTCTCCTGAAGTGGTGCCTCCTTTATCACCATCTCCTACATACTCTTCCAACAGGGAGGGTTTTAGTGAACCAGACCCCTTTGATCGGCCTGGCAGGGCGGAAAGAGGCCATACCACTCAAAGTTTATCAAGCCCCATGGAGATTCAAAGGTCTTCTCAGAGAGCAAATATTTTGGATGATAATAGTTTTAACCTTCCTTCCAATCTGTAGCAGGCCATTGTTCAGGCTATTTTCAGAGCCATTGCAGCCAGATTAGATCATTGCGCTACCCCAGGCATGGCGACTTTCTATGGAGATTCTTGTCTGATATCTCCTACCATCACGGTGGATGAATTTCCTTGCAGGTCAGCTCATTCCGTAGCAAGCGAGGATTCGTTCTTTGGGGAATGTTCTCTGAAAGGAGATGATCTCTCAGATGATGAGGTATCAGTTTTTGCTGAGTTGTTTCCACATGGGTTGTTCAATTCGTTGCTTCACAAGGCGAAGGCCACTGCCAACCTGTCGGAATATCAACCAGCCAGGGCTCCAGGAGAGCCACATCCTGACTGTCAAGGTCTCTTTTCTTAACCCCTAGCGGAACAGCAGTTTATACCATCACCCCAGTTGTTTCTGGATGTTATCCAAAGGCAATGGTCTAATCCAGCTTCGCTTCCTACACCTGGGGGGTTTGACAAGAAGTTTTGTGGTTTAGCTCCTTTCTTATCTTAGGCATTGCAGGTCCCATTCTGGCCTTGTCTTCCCGATCCCCATATTTAGCGGGGGATGCTTCAGAGGGCTTAAGAGCAGAGGACAAGAAAGCTGAGCTGTCTTGCAGGAAAACTCACCAGGCAGTGGCCTGAACTATCAGAGGCCTCCTTCTTTAACAGAACCTCCCTCATGTGGCTACGCCAACTTCAGGCACGGGCAGCCCCTTTAGATGAGCGTTTGCATCAAGACATTAACAAAATAATTGTAGCAACTCAATTCTCTGCGGATGCAACCTTACATGCCACAAGATATGCTTCTAGAGCCTTAGGATCTTCCTTGACCACTAGGAGACTAGTTTGGCTCCGTCAGCGGTCAGCGGATGTACGTTACAAGTGGCGCCTAGCCTCACCCCATATGGGGGCAAATTCTTATTTGGGGAACCCTTAGGGCCAATACTTATTGAGAACAAAGACAAGAAAAGGTTCTCCCAACAACCACGAGGCGGGCGGACCGACGGTCCACCCCCTTTTATAGATGGTCGGCCTTACGACCAACAGTCCCTTCCAGTCCAGATCTTACAATTTTATATCAGATCGCCAGCCGGATAGGCAGGGCTTCAGAGACAGGTCCAGACAGTTTGGCTCCAATAGGCAACCTTTTCACGGCAGGGGTTCCTGTAGAGCTCTCATTGTAGTGTCTAGATCCCATCTTGCTTGGGGCAAGGAGGAGGCCTGCACCAGGATATTCTCTAGATAAGCCTGAACCTTCACTGACAGAGATCTCAGGTGTGCTATGAGTGCAGCCAGAAGCTTTGTAAAGCTTCTTGAAGCAGAGGCCAAGCCGAAGGGCATGGCCCTGTATTGAAGATGCCTCCCCGCATAGCAGAACCTTAGAAACCTGCGATGGACCGGCAGGATGGGAATGTGGAGGTATGCCTCTGATAGGTTCACGGAAGCCATGAAGTCCTCCCGGTCAAACTTCCTCCAATATTGACTGGAGGGAGCTCATCTTGAACTGCTTGTAAACCAGATGGAAGTTGAGACTTTTAAAGTCTAGAATTGCTCTCCAACCCCCCGAAGCTTTGGAACTAGGAAGAGAATGGAATAATATCCCCATCTCAGCTGAACCTACAGCACCTGTTCTATGGCCTGAATGTCGAGAAGGTGCTGGATGGCCTCCTCCATGAGGCTCCTCCGTAACACGTCTCAAGATGCGGGGCATTGTACAAAACGGTTGACATGCTGCAAAAGCGCATGTCAACCATCAAGGGGGGACCCAGTCACAACGCCTCATGGAGGAATCCTTGAAGCTAGGAAAGTGGGCAGAACAGCATCTACTCTCCCTCAGGGCGGAACACATTGCAGGCTCATCAAACGCTCAGGCAGATTTCCTAAGCAGGACAATAGACAACACAAGAGTTGAGTCTCCATCCATCACTATTTCGAGAGATATGCAACAGGTTCGGGAGACCAGTGGTGGATCTTTTTGCTTCTCCGACGAATCATCAACTTCCTCGTTACTTCACAAGGTTTCTGTCACCGGGAGCAGAGGGAACCAACACTCTTCACAGTCCTTGGCCAACCAGACTCCTATATGCATTCCCTCCTCTTCCCCTCATAGCAGGCATGATTCGGAAGATGATTGAAGAGGATGCAGAGATTCTTCGAGTTGCTCCTCACTGGCCCAGGAGACCATGGTTCATGGACCTCATCAATCTGTCAGTGACTCGACCTTGGAGAATACCTTCAGAAAAGATTGCTCTCAGCCAGGGGGTTCTGCAACATTCAGAGCCACAGTGGCTCCAACTAATCGTCTGGCACTTGAGGGGGTCCTCCTGAGAAAGAAAAACTACTCAGACAGAGTTATTAAGGCCATCCAGTCATCCAGATGACCGTCTATGACCAGGATATACAACACAACCTGGTCAGCCTTCATTAAATGGTGTGGACCCAAGAAGATTGGTTCTTCCTCTGCATCTGTCGCACACGTACTGGAATTTCTACAGGATGGCCTGGAGAAAGGGTTGTCATACAGTACCATTTGGCAGCAGGTGGCAGTTCTGGCCACCGGGGTCTCTGGCTCACCATTCTGACATCCGCAGATTCCTTCGTGGTGCAAACTCCCTCACCCCTCCAACAATCCATAAATATCCTTCATGGGAGTTGCCCAAGATTTTGCAGACTCTCACTAGCGCCCCTTTCGAGCCCTTGAGGATGACCAGCCTCAGATATTTGACCCTTAAGGTTGCATTCCTGGTGGAAGTAATATCGGCCAGACGTATTTCTGAGATTTCAGGGAAGACCTTTGCATTTTCCATCCAGATAGGGTCATCCTTAGATTGGATCCATCCTTCATGCCAAAGGTCAACACCTGGTTTCATAGGGTACAAGAGGTCATCCTCCCAAATTTTTGTCTGGGTCCTCCACATGCACTTGAACACAGGTGGCATACTCTAGATGTTCGCAGGACTCTACGGATCTATATCAAATGGACCGTGCCTACCAGGAAATCTGAGGCAATGTTTGTATCATTCCTCTCTCCCTCATTGGACTCCAAGATTTCTTCCACCACTATTGGCCGTTGGATTATGGCATGTATAGTCACGACGTATCAGTCCCAGTCGCTTATGCTTCCTAGCAGACTGACAGCTCACTCTACCAGGAATGCAGCCACCACCGCTGCCTGGTCCACTCAGGCTTCTCTTGAGGATATCTGTAGGGCAGCCACCTGGACTAGTCCATCACTCTTCATTTGCCATTATAAGTTGGATGTCTTCACTTCAGCAGAGGCGTCCTTTGGCAGGAGGGTTTTACAACAAGTATATCTAGCCTTGGGGACTCCAGACTCAACCGTTTCCCGCCCTTAGGAATGCCAGGCTTTGGTATATCCCATTCCTGGACTATTCCGCAGCTACACTGGAGAAGGGGCAT
>JANHFT010002110.1:35737-47985 GCA_032467955.1 Pseudoxenodon macrops
CACAATACAAAAATTAAAAACCAATTAAAAACAAATATTTACAAATCTGGCCCTATTTAAAATCCCTTTTTTAAAAAGTTAAAAATCACATTTCTGTCAAGAAATGATGCTTTGTAAGAGTCAAAAGTTATAGAGAATTATGATGAATTTTTACACAAATTTAGTGATATTTTCTTTTCTTAGTTCATGTTTTTTATTTTTTTGTTCACGGTTGCCTACTTGTTATGGTATTTGCATAATGTGGCTAAAGGCAATCATACAATAGACATATTTTCCTTCTGATAAATGTTTAGTGATTGGCCATAGTCTCTATGGTAAACAGTTACAAAGAGTGCTCATTTCATGCTCTCATAACTCCAAATCTGCATTCCAGCCTAAAATAATGGCGACCTAGTGCTACCAATGCATTAAAGTACAGCAATTTATTCTTCAATTTCTTTTGATTCTTTGGTACCTGATAAACATCATTTCACAATAATTGTCAGTCAAGGCAGACAAGGCAAGGCAAGGCAAAGAAAACAAGCCATTTTTCTTCTGGTATATGCAAATGGAGACTATTTCAAGAAACAATGATTAAAGTAAACGCAGGTAAATATTTAATGAAATTGAATTTATTCAATTTGATATGGCTGCTGTTAGAAGAATTTCTTCACTATTGTTTATTTTTTGCTCAGGTCAAAAACACTAAAAGTCTTTGTTCAAAATTTTATTAGCATCCAAGGCAAAAGTGTTAAATGCGGTCAGCCCCTTGCAAGGGCACAAAGTCATTTTATAGTCAAATGTAGACAGCTAATCTGTGGATATTTAGTTCCAGAATTTTTAAGTCGTAGTTTTCTGTATTCTGGATACTTTATAGACCTTTATCTTCTCTATGATAGTTTTTGCAAAATAGTCATTCATCCCAGTGTCAAGTAAAAAGACATTTTTATGGATTGAGTTTTTATTAAAAATGTATTTGAATTGGTTAATTCTGAATTTTGATGTAATGTTTTGTGCTCTCTATGTTGTAGGAGATGTATGCACAAACATGCACCATTTACACTTAGCATGGAACAACACATTTCTGAGATTTTATTATAGACGGTACATGCTGATTTAAACATATTTTCATGATGTGTTGTTATGTGCCCCAACTAAAATTACAGATTAATTCCACACAATATCACTGTTGCTTATGGCATAACTGTATTTCAACTTTACGTCCTCTAGAAGTAAAGTCCAATTATAAATGGGAAAGATTGAAGTAAAGGAGATATCAAGTATGCCAAACGATATGAATGCTAGCTGAATTATGAAAATGTTTTTTTTCAAAAGATACAACAAGCAAGTGGTGTATCCGAAAATGATTAAAACGGGGGCAAAAGTCCAATAAGCATAATGGTTCAGCAGAAATTTTTATTCAAAATTTTCTCATTCAGATACAGCGCTATGACTAGTACTCCAGCTTTCTCCAGTCTGGTTCCCACATCTTATAAGCCATAGTGTAGTTGGATGGTTTCTTATTTCTTTGTCAATATGTATCCAGATATGTTTCATATTTTTTTCTGTTCAGGATGCCCTCCTACAATAACAGTTCCTTACATCCCTTATTAGATACATATGACAAATGTATTGTCAGGCTGCACCTAAGCACAGATTGAAAGTCTTGTAAGCTGTTAAATAATGTACATTTATTTAAGATAATTAACAGCTGCTTTTCTTTCCTTTCCCCATCTTTGTTGTTTTTCTTCTCTCCCTCTTTCTTTGGCCCATATCTGCATTCTCTATATTTTCTGTTTCTCCTTCCTTTTTTTCTTGTTCTTATTGGTTCTCTGTCCCTTGCTTTTCCATGTAATTTAGGAACAGGGCACTTATCAAAGGAGCCACAGGAACAATCTTGTGGTGTGGGAATCCTAAGAAAAGGGCTCCCACACTGTGGGGTAATTTGATCAGTGGTGGGACTGTCCCAGAGAATTCAGGACAATTGTAAGCCATATAATCTTATATTTGGCAAATTTGAATGAATTGGGTCTTGGGTGAGAAGCAGTGTTTTGGATTGAACTTCAATTCCTTTAACCCAAGCACGCTAGAATGGTGATAATGTTTCTGGTGTCTTTAGCTGTTTCATATTATTAAAATGTGAACATTGCAGATGCCTGCATTTTGTCTTTTACTAACACTTGAATTATATGCTATGCTTGCAGCATCTGTTTGTTTGATCTGCATGACTAAATGGATTAATGATTTGTATCATAGTTAATATAACAAGAATGTTTAATATGTAAGCAAAATACATGTCTTTTTCTTCCTTCTCCCTAAAAGCATGACTGCAGTGAATTTTTATTTTTTGGCAAGTGTGCTGTAAATCTGTACCTCTCAGAATATATGTAACCCTACTCTCAGTGCTATGGCAACATGGTTTTGCCTCTAACCAACTCTGCTAGGAAGCCAGGCATTTTGAGAAGCACACATGTGCATTAGTATATTTCTATTGCCAGCTCCTAAATCTTCCTGTTTCATTTCAGGAACAGCCCAGATTCTCTGTATTTGGTTTACTTGTAAAATGCACACTAATTGCATTATCATCAGAAACTATACAATGCCTTATATTATTATAACCCTGTTATCCTGCCTGAAGATAAGAGGGCTATCCCACTTTTTGATATCTTTTCGGCTGTTTCTGATCCTAACCCCTAATTTATTGGTTGATCTCTCAGAGTGGCTCCTGCTTTATATCTTTGCCTCACAGCTCAAACGCTGAGGATGGACTGAACTGTGCAGACTTGTTTCATTTGCATATGAATTCTGCACACAGAAGACGCTGTCACGGGAGATCTTATTTTTCTCATTAGTTTCCAGACTAATCTACTTTGTAGATATTCACATTGTCTACCCTTTTTAAAATGAATCTGCACTGCAGAGAGAATTCCACTCCAGCTATTGACCAGCTATTTTCCTCTGTGAACGACTAACACATATGTGCGAGGGGAAACCTTTACCTTTTATTTTACCTTTCCTCTGTGAATATCCTGATTTACAGTGCAGCAATATGGGCCTGCTCATGTGATGCTTTCTAGAATGTTAATCTACTGTAGGTACAAACTTTGGGCATAGCCTTTTCCTGCCATTCTTTCTCAAAGAATCCATGTTATATTAACTTTACCCATTCTATTGCTAGAAAGACTAAGATGCATCAAGCTGCAGGTCAAAGTATGTCTGTCTTTTGTCTGTTTAATTTCATTTCTATATGCATTGAATATACACTCCCTTTGACATATGGAATAAACACAGGAAGACCTTTCAGTCTCACCATTCAGTGTATAGATATTGAGAGCACTGAGGATATTTCTCATAACAGGAAGGAAGACAAAATCTCTAAAGAAGGACAGTTGGTTGTTGATGGATGCTTTAGATAATTGCGAAAGGATAAACAGATGGGTGGCAAACAAGTCAAATCGAGACAGATGAACAGTTTGCTTGATCAATTTGATTTTCAAAACCATTATACTTTTACTGAAGTCAGGAAAGTATTAATTTAATTGAAGTTTTGTAACCTGGGTCAGTATGGAGAATCTGAAGAGTGTACAGTAGAATCATATTTAGATTACACACAAATATTCTGTTTTGTCATCTGGAAAAGCAAGGCATATTCATGTTAGATAATAGATGTTAAGTAATAACATATTTCCTAGATGAATTCAGAAAGCAACTTCTCCATTAAAAATGTTTCTTCTCTTTAAAATCGTCCTAAAATATTTTAAATGTTAGAATATAAAAACAAACAAACCACAGTCCACGGTAATTAGGAAAATAGTATTTGGGGTTTGGTTCTATTTAGATGACTTGATTAGAATGTTATTTCATGTTCTGTCCTTGTCTAATAAAGTCACTCCCATAGGAGATTATAAGGAGATATGATCTTCCCATCTTGCACTCATAATATTTTTAAGTTGTCAGGCCCTCATGCCAGTCACAGGCTATATACTGTATTCACTGATTGCAAACCCTGAATCTATATCCTCATATGTGAGAAATGCCTTCTCAAGTTCAAGTACAGATTTTCGCAGTTCCTTTCTCTTCTGGATATAAAACAATTTGGAAAATTTGGGGGAAGTGATTGTTTTACTCAATGCTGGACTGGTCAGACCACACTTGGGATATTGTTTGAAAATTATGTCAAACAGAATTAGACAACATTTTTGGCTGGGAATAAATTTGGAATTTTGGGAGCATGTGATAAGCACATTTCCAGAGTAACTACCATAAGAGACCTGCTTCTTCACAAAATGGCTGCCATGTTGGACATAATCAATTGCTGAACATTGATTTAATAACTATTAGCTAGTACCAGTATGCCATCAATCATTCCTGTAAATGCATTTCTGCAATAAACACGCAATAATTCCTACAAAAACGTTCCTGCAAATAAATATGACACCACAGATTATTGTTTGGATCTGCAGTTTTCAATTTTTCTGTTAATTTATTATTTTAATTAGAAAAGTCTTTTTAAAACAAGTAGAACGGGGAGTCTGATGGGTACCAAGGGCTGTATCTGGTGTGGAATCGGACAGCTTGCTCGCTGCTGCCAACTCGCCATGGCCAACTCAGAACAGCCAACATGCTGTGGGCCAACTTGTCATGGCCAGCTCTCCATAGGACAATTTAACGATTAATTTTAATTTAAAAAAAACATTTTTTAAACAAATTGTCATTCATATTTCATTCTGTTCCTCATTTTGCATCCTTTCTTTAATGATTCTATTCTGCCATTTCTTTGATAATAGTGTAACTCTTGTCCCACAGTGAATTGTCCCATGACGAATTGGCCATGGCAAGTTGGTAATGGTGAGTTGGCTGTGGTGAATTGTTATAGACCCATCTGGTGAATAGACTTACCTCCACAGGCATTCTTCCTCTTGTTTTCTCTTTGTGACTGAATAGTCCAATGTTAAATCTGTACCAACATCTCTTGAAACATGTTTGATGAATTTATGAAGTCATCCCACATACCTTCACCCCCGAACCAACAATCCTCTTCAGCTCTGATGGTAGTTTGAATTAATCTGCTTTTCTGCTTGTTTGTGTTTAATTTGAAGTATAATGATATATAGATGGAGTAAGCATTTTTTTAAATTAAACTATACCTAATATCAGCATACATTAATTTCATTATATCTTTTTATTTCCTGTTAAATTGAATGATGGTCACCAGGATGGATTATTTGAAATAGGATTAATAATATAGTTACAATGGTTAGGAAGTATATTCCTTCCAATGTCAGATTCAGTAGCAAGCATCCGTCTGAGTTTTAGTTGCTAGGGAAACAACCAGGAACTCATTATTAATTATATGTTCTTCTTTGTGGAATTTCCAAAAACAAATTGGTTTACTACTTTAAGAAAAAAAATAGGAAACAGGTAGGCTTGTAATATGGGTCCAGGTTGGCTTCTCCTGTGATGTTTATTCATAATAATTTATCTCTGAGAGTGAAGTAGCTTGAAGAAGATCCTTTATCATTTTGAGTGGTATTTTTGTACACATAGTATTTTAAGGAAATGAATGGAATAAAGTTCTCTTATAATTTGTATCACTGCAGTGTTCATCCTGAGAAGAACTCTCATCTTTACAGCTGAGTGGGATTGTAGTGATCCTGGCTCAAGTGGAGCAGTGTGTATGCTAAGGGTTTTTTTCACCATTCTGCTTCTTCTATATGCTAGGAACAGGGAGGCACAAATGTTGTTCAAATAAAAATGAATATAAGCTGAACATAACAAATCGTCATCACACAGGTAGCCAGTGTGAACAGCAAATCAGAAAGCAGTGACATTCCTGATATTTGTGCTTAATGCTGTAGCTGGAAAGAGTTACATCGATGATTTCAAGTGATGTTATTAATGGCAAGCATTGATACAATAGGAGCTTTATGCGAAGAATGCATGTGCTTGTGTTTTCAGAGCTGTGGCCTGAAATATTACAGTTAAAGTTTCATTGTGATCTCATGATCATTGGCTATTGATCGTCTCATCTCATGACTTTGTAGGACTTCCAAAGTGTCATTTGGAAGGACAAGAGAAAAGTAAAAATCAAAATGCAGTTCAGGTGGAGAGCAACAAACAAAAGTCTGGAGAACTCAAAGTCAGATATATAGTTAAAAAAGACTCAAGGTAGGTTCTATAGCGACAGGGTTCAAGGTTACGAATATTGGAATATTGGTTTTGGAATAATCTGATTCCAAAATACAGTGAAAGGGAGAGGGGAGTGTAAGGAACTAGGTCTGAAGCAACTGCTCTATAGATAGTCAGTCCTTTGTTGAAGCAAGGGACAGCTAGTTAGCCTAGATGACTTGGTTCTTCTAGTTGATGACTTAACTTAAACTAAGTGGTGCTACAGCATAAAGAGTATGCCAATAATGTCCTTTCTTTTGAAAAGTGCTTAAGCAAAGCATCGTATCCCATTTGTAATATTTTTATGCTTTCATTTTTCTTTGAATAACATTAATGTTACATTCCAACATTTTAATGCATTACTGAAAGGAAACATTAATAATTCTATTATGTTTTAACTTGCTTTCCTTTGGAGGCAGGGAATTGTCAAGTAAGTATAAACCATATCTGAGTGAGAAAAAAATCTGCTATAATATTAATTATTAAATTATTTTCTGGTATACTCTGTTGTTCTTTGGGAAAGAGAAGCAGCTGATCCAGCCACATGGTGCCATCTCAGGAGTAGGTGCCATTTTGGAAGATGGCACCCGCCCTGGAATGACACAAAACAGCCCCTGTATAGGAAGCATGCATGGCAGATCATCCACTTCTGTTTCCCAAAGGCGGTATCGAAAAACATAAGTGGGCAGGAAGCATAGCGCAGGGTGGAGAAAGTCCTAGGAGACCCTGGGCAGGTCATGTGTAAGCTAGAGAGATACTGCAGTGAGGGCCCAGTGCTCAGCAGGCCTCTCAGGGCCCTCCCCAATCCATGAGACACCCCTTGCTTAATTTAACAATCGTAACAAAAGGAGCAGAGATTGTGGTTGTTAAGTGAGGCAATCACATAGGCACGTCGCTTAAAGACCACCATAACGTACCATCATAATTCTGGTAGGTCAAGGACCACTTGTAAAGGACAGAGTAATTTTGAAAGATTAAATATTGGTGCAAATGTTTTTGAAAATATTGGAATTAAACAGACAAATGAGCCTGACATTTTACAGTAGTAAAGGAATATTATTTGTTTAGCATTTGAAAGAATAGACAATTGGTGGATTTTACAAAATGAAAATAAAATAAATATGAGCCAGATTGTGACAGTAACTGTAACTATGGAGTCTGGTGACTGCATTTCCCCCATGGTTAGCTGTGAAAATGAAGTTTATTTTTAAAAATAAATGTAGCCTTTCATAATTTCATACACATTTGTGTAAATGTTCACGAAAAATAGCCTTCTAACATTTATGTATTTATTGTAAGCTATTTTCCTTTACCCCTGCTTGAGATGAGAAATGGGTAGGATCAAATATGCATGAGGAGAAGGATTATAAAGCCACTGGAACATATGAAATTTAACTGCACCCTGAAAACAAACGTATGGAGGAAAATAATAGAATATGGGAAATAAAAAAGAATATAGATAGAAGAATTATATCAGACAGTAGCGTAGAGTTCTCATTTTGTACTATGTTAGTGAAACTGATGTCAAATGAAGGAAGAAAATTATAGTTGAAAACAAAGATTCTGGATAACCCCTTGTAATGAAAGACAGCCTGAACCATCTGAAAGGCACTAAATTGGGGAAGGCACTATACCAGGACAGTTAAAAATGGACTTTTTTTATGCTATTAATAAGTTACAGCAATGTCCAATACACATTTATTCAGAAATAAGTCTGAGTAACTTGTATAAGACTTCAATCACTTTCTACACAGGACCATTTTCTGGTCAAAGGAAAAATAATGTTGGGAATTTTCTTCTGTAAGCCATAAGTGCTTGTAATAATTCTTTTATTCATTTGGAATTAAAATGAAACCATAATATAAACATAGCCTTCAAGAACAATGAGGCTTATTGAATAAGCACTCTTGCTCAGTGTATGGCATTTTATGAGGGTGGTTTTGGGAATGAGCATAAGTCACCATTTCCTTTGTTTTATGAACCCGATTTCTTAAAATAATGCAAGGTTATGGACAGTAGAGATCATATATGATGGAAGATGTGCTTCCTTCTACTACCTCACCTGAAGCAATACATTGGAAAAATATTCCTGTTCTGTTCCATTGCATTGAATTTAACATTCCTTAAAGATCATTTCATCCGTTCCTTATTTAACATCCAGCCATAATGTCTTAAGCATTCTCCTGAATTTCTCAAAAAATAGTTGTGGTAAATGTATGTTTGAAAATGCTTGTTTCATATATTCTCCATGAGTTATGATTTGCTTCATTACCTTGCCTACTGCCTGTTTAGGTTTCCCTCTATCTAATATATGAAATGATTTTAGAAGAAAAAGCAAATTTTGATATATTTGGAATCATTTCTATAAACGTTATTATTTATGCAATATACTAGAAGTATGTAGGAAGCATTGATGAAGCTTCCTTTCTTTTCCTTTTCCTTTTTCCTTTTTCTTTTTCCTTCTCCCTGCCCTATTGGATTCTTAGAACAGACTTTGCCCCAAGATGTCAGGGTATGAGTTTATGGATTGGTGCATTCTTTTAATTTTTGTTTTAGTTTTTGCTGGCATGCTTCAATAGCATGGCTGTATGTTACAAGGAATGAACAGTCAGTTCAAAAGAAGCTTGTGCATGAATTACTCTAATGATCTCATTCTGTTTTTCTGAACTATACTAAGTTTCTTACTTGGCTTTATTTGCTGCTTACAAGGGGATCAAGGTAATTCTTTCAGTGTTGAAGTATGTTGCTAATGCTTAAAGTGAATATGTTTATCTTGCCCGAGTTGTAATTATTTGGTTTCTTATTATTTTTGGTATACTATTGTTGCACTTTTAGTAATCAACCAACATAAAAATATTACCTGTCCTATTTACAATTGAAGTTTACATTAGTTTTGGATTTTCAAAACTAACTTCTCTATTCGTTTATTATTATTTTTAAATGTTATCTCTAGAGGTTGTAGTTATAAACTATGACTTTCACCTAGCCATGCATATGAAGGCTGCCAGACCTCAGATGCAAAAATCTAGACAATACAAAATGTCAGTGAAGGGGTACAGGAGAATTTGTAACTTTCCTGGCTTGTTGCAGTTTTGATATGGGTTATATTATTTGCAATAACCCGTTTAACTAATATACAGGTAGTCTTTAATTTACAATCATTCATTCACTGACTGTTTAAAGTAACTATGGCACTGAAAAAACTGACATGATTGATTTTCATACTAATGTCTGTTGTAGCATGCTCATGATCACATGATCAAACTTTGGGCGCTTGGCAACTGGCATGTATTTATGACAGTTGCACTGTCCCAAGGTCATGTGATCATCATTTCTAATCTTCTCTACCAGCTTCTGACAAGCAAAATCAATAGGAAAGACAGATTTGCTTAATGACTGCATGATTCACTTAATAACTATAATGATTCGCGTAACTGTCACAAGAAAGCTCATAAAATGTGGCAAAACTTTTCAGCTTCCTTGCTTAGTAACAGAAATGTGGGAATCTATAATGGTTGTAAGTTGAGGATAAAATATCATGAAATTGGTTTTGGTGCACATTAAGAATCTCATAGAATTTGGTTTTAATAATATGATACTAAAATATTTTAGATATATGTTTAATTCCAATTTATTAATATAAATGACTTATACATTATAAAATAGCTTGAATAACTGAGTAACAAAATTGAAAAGGCACAGATAGAATCCACAAACTCTTTTTACAATGGAACATTTTAAAAGCTAACCAGATAGTTTATGCCTTTGTAGTTCATTTTATGGTTGAATTAATTGGTATAATTAGTATTTGAATTACTCCCAAAACAATACTGATATTTCTGTTTTTTATAATTTGTAATTTGTCACTTCTAGTACTCTTGCTAATAGTAATTACCATTTTATCAACATCAAAATAAAGAATTAAATACTCTGAATAGATATTATATTAAAATAAAGCATTATTATTACTACTATTATTAGTTTTTTAAAAGGTGACCCATTTGCTATGATTTGGATATAATTAGGATTACTAGAACTGGGCAGAATAATCCAGACAACTGCTAGGTGGCAGGAAATAGTGTATTTTTGTATTTTTTCAACCCAAATCAGGTAGACATAGACATATGCTATATTTTTAGTGCTATGCACACCTCTTTACTCTCCTTATCCACAACAAAATTGTGATTTCATTAAAGATCCTTTAACTTCTTCCTCAAATGCAAAATGTTTAAAGATTGTTTTTAAACTGGAGAGGATCAGAGCAAAAGGGAAAAAAATTGTGTCTTTGTTGAACTGAATACTAAATTCACGCTGAAGTAAAGGACCCTTGCTTTTAACTAGCCCAGGTCAGACTTCTAATGTCTTCTGGCATCATCCAGCCACTATTGGAGTGATATGAAGCTTATGCTCTTTACTGTTGCAGTAGCACACTGGTGCTTGGATGACCTCAGAAGACAATATAAGTGACCTGCCATCCTTAATCAGTATCTTCATGGTTTTAATTTCAAAATAATGTGGCAGCAATGGTTGTGAAATTTAGGACTAAATCCATGGAGAAACCTGTTTTTAAGCAAAATTGGTTCCTATCTGATAAACTAGTAGGTTGTGGTCTACTTTATCTAGACCACCATCTAGACTTTGTGGTCTACTTTACTGAAGTCCAAGTAAATTATATCCATATAATTTCTCTGGTCCACTAATTTTGTCACATTGTAAAAGAATGAAATAAGTTTTGTCTGCCATGATCTGTTTTTGAATATTTGGAACAGCTTGAACATTTATTTCAGATTCAATGATCCTGTTATTCTGTACTAAATGCTTGACAACAACAATTAGGGCACAAATGCTCATAACCACCTTTTTAATATTCTCTGATTATTATTTAGGAATGATTCATATTTACATTTAACAATGACCACAAGCCTGCAGTGTTAGCATTCTTTTTCTCTTGTGTCCCTGTGACATCATCTCATTCTGAACCTATAAGTAAAACAGGTTTAAATCATCCTTAGCAGCCCTAAAATTAAAATAGTGTTTTCCCAATTATGCTAACACCATCTAAAGGCATCTGAGGGCATCTTAAATTTCTCATTCCCTGGAGAAAAGTCAGTTAACTATAATAACAGGAACAAAAATCAGTTAAGGCAGGATGGGAGACCGCAGTGGGGACATGCTAGAAACATATTTTATGTTGGGGCATTTTCCAGCATATTTAAGGATGGGTAGAGCAATTTAGAAATAAGGAATGGCCCATAAAAGGCATTTCTTTCCATTCACAGGTGATTATCCATTATTTCGTTATGCTTTTTTTCAGGCCACCAGTCAGCAGAGCTGCTCCTCAACCCGAGAAACTGCAAAAGAATAATATCAACAAAAAAAAGAAAGTGGTTGAGGTCAGGTTTAGTACTTTAATATTTTAATACTTCTAACATGGGTTGTTTTTAATTCATTTATTTATTTTTACAAATAATTCATTTGATGCTTATTTCTCCAATCTTTACCAATTTTATAGTTTTTAAAACTTTATCGGTTTTAATGCATGTTGGTGTGTTAATAAGCTACCCAAATCTGTTAATTGGCACAGCCTGTTAATACTTGTGTTGCCTGGTACATGGGATTAAATGTAGGTATATACTGTAAAGGTAAATATAGGTAAATTATATAAATATATAAGAAGTAACCATACAACCAAGGAACAACTTATTTTCAGAAGAATATGTATTAAACTAATGTAGTATTGTCATCTAAAGTATCCCTATTTTCTGATATTCTACTACCTGTATTGTGATATAATATGCTTCATAAGAAAATATTTGAAATTAATGCTTTGAAACTTTATATCTTTAAGTTGGAGTTTTAAATATAGCCTTTGCCTTTCTTTGTTCATTGATTCAAATTACCATGTTCACATTCTACACACACACACACACACACACACACACACTATCAAAACTGTTTAGATTTTAACTTTTTTTATTAAGCAATGGCTTGCTTCATCTACAAAAATGAGTACATTTAAATGTGTCTATAACCTTCCTTCCTTCCTTCCTTCCTTCCTTCCTTCCTTCCTTCCTTCCTTCCTTCCTTCCTTCCTTCCTTCC
>JANHFT010002110.1:48085-75459 GCA_032467955.1 Pseudoxenodon macrops
GACCTCCCCAAAAATAAGGCCAAGCACTTATTTCAGGGGTCAAAAGAAAATAAGACCCTGTCTTATTTTCGGGGAAATACGGTAGTTTTCATCCCCTTCCTTCTTGTTGCGTGTGATTTGTGCAGAGAAAAATTAAACCAGTTCCATGATAAAGGATTTTAGTCGTCAATGTTTACTTGGGAGTAAATGTAAGTGGACATAAAGAGAGATAATACAAAATTTTCTTTACAGAATAATGCTAACAAAGGCAGTATCCTGGGGGCGGGGGATATTCATTCTAAATACAGTACAAAGTCTTTATTGCTAGAATATGTCTATTTTGATACAGAAGCTTGGATGGCAATCATGCTAGTTCTGCAGAGCTATCTCTATTTTACAAACTGGATACTGAAGCAAAGAATTCATATTACGTCAAAAGGTAGTAAAACTCAATAATTCATAGCATCTACAAAGCAGATTATTGTGGTTTCTTTCAGAGTAATCTCACTTTCACTGGTGCCATCAATGGAGATGTTTATGTGTGGAAAGATCACTTTCTAATTCGACTTGTGGCAAAAGCTCACACTGGCCCAGTCTTTACGATGTATACCACTCTTCGTGATGGACTCATAGTTACTGGCGGGAAAGAGAGGCCGTAAGGAATTATAATTCTTTTCTATGTGCAGTTACTTATATAGCCAAGTTTCCTTCAGAAGGAAGTCCAAATAAGAATAAGGAGCGTGACAATTTATGGCAGCCTGAGAAAAAATATATATTTGTACCCTTCACTTCCTTAGCAGTCCAAATATGGGCTGCAAATAACAGTAGTTGGGTTGCAAAAAACAGAGAAAGAGCATGTTTTGGGAGTTCTATATTAGATTCCAATTATGATCCAGCTGTCTAAAAGCCAGCTCATCATCTTTTTTCACACTGAGAACTGTTTTGAATGCCCTCCTTAATACAAGTGAGAGCTTCCTTTCACAAATGGCTATGTTTAATTTTTTATATTAAAAAATGCTGGCATCCATCTATTTGAAACTATCATTTCTAAGGCCTGTATGCTGTATACATTATCTATTTACAGTCAGGCATTTCCACCATAGATCATTTGTATTTGCTACCTCCATCTGAAAACCTAGAGTAAATTCCTTATTTACTACTTAGTACCGGATATCTAGATGTAAGGGAAACCATAAGGATTTGAGGAGAATGGATTATTTTTTACATATTTCTTCTATTTTCAGAACGAAAGAAGGAGGGGCTGTAAAACTCTGGGATCAAGAGATGAAGCGCTGCCGAGCCTTTCAACTTGAGACGGGACAGATTGTGGAATGCGTGCGCTCAGTGTGTCGTGGAAAGGTACCTGAAACACACAAAATGTATTGCCTGTTCCTTACCACAGTTTTGTGTTAATATTGAGTGTTAAATGAACCTAAAGAGACGGAACAGGTGATTGTCCCTTAAGGAGAGGAGGCTGAATAGCTACAGTGGATAGAGACAAGCAGAAATGTGAAAAAGAGACTTACAAATGCCAATCAAGCAAGTATATTTCAAACAAAATGTGAAGGTTTATCTATGCAATTTTTCTGTCCCAGTATTGTCATATTATCAATTCAATACCAGATATACTGAATGTCTTGGTGGAATATCTGGTAATTCAGAGTGAATATTTATGCCCAGTTACCTTCAGAGGGTTGTGTGTAAGACAAATAGCAAGAGAAGAGCATTCATCCTTCAGTATCCACATATGCTACCATTTTCTTTTTCTTTTATTTATTTGTATCTCACCTTTATTATTTTTATAAATAAATCAAGTTGGCAAACTTATCCAACCCACCCTTCCTCCTCCTATTTTCCATCACCACAACAACTCTGTGAGGTTAGTTGGGCTGAGAGAAAGGGCCTGGCCCAAGGTCGGCTTTTCATGGCTTTTATGGCTAAAGTAGGACTAGAGCTCATGGTCTCTCATTTGATACTTAACCACAAGACCAAACTGATTTTACCACGGTCACACTACAGATTCAAAATTGCTTTTGAGAAATACATGCATCACACAGTGGAAAATAGTGAAATATTACCAAATAAAAAATCATTTTGCATAACATATGTATAATGTTGGCTCTTCTCACTAATATCATCCCATGTCACTCCAACAATTGAGCAAGTGAGGGACCATAGATATGATTATACCCATATTGCCTGTTAACCACTGGCCCCAAAGTGTATTCTCTGGATTGTGTCCATTCTCCTGGAGCAGGGGAATTTGGTACAAGAAGAAAGTCCGACATTTAATTAGGGTTCATTTATTTATTTCACAAAATGCACATCCTATCCCAATTATAATTTCCAGGAAGCTTACAATAAAAAAATTAAAATATATAATCATATAAACTTAATGTTCCAGATATAACCAGAAAGCTGGCAACCTTAACATCACAAGTACTGAAAGAATACAGTATATAATAGCCCTCAGATTGAATAAGCTATTATTCAAAATCCTAGTGGAAGAGATACAGTAATTGTATATTCTTTCCTAGAATAATAACAAGATGGTGATCGTTTTGACCTTGTGCTAAAATGTTCCATATGGCTGGAGCAGCCCCTGAAAAAAGCCTCTCTTCTGAAAATATCTTGTAGAGTATCTCTTCTTTTAATAGCAATAATTCTGTGCAGGGTACACAGCTTTTTCTAGTCCCACCTTTTGACTGGCATAATGAGGGCAAAATAGCATTCTAAAAACTGGCAGGCAGGACCAAGACTATTTTCTATCTTAGTTACATATGTATGTAATTTCATTACATCTTAGTATAGTTAATATTCTCCCATTCAGTGATATTAAAATTTGGTAGCAATTTTTAGAAGACTTTTAACCGTCTGGCCATTATGCTATGCATCTTTATCACTATATGTTTCGTTATAAGAGAAACATCTATTGCAATGTAATTCCCTTTTCCCTCGAGAATGCTGGAAAATATTTTTGAGAAAAAGATTTCACATCATCTTTGGGATAAACTGATACAACACCATTATAATTATATAGGATAAATTTACCTAATGTTATGTGGTGTCAGAATGAGGGGTATGATTTTTAATTTTTTTAAGAAAAAAAATATGAATCAAACATTTGTAAATTGGGTCAGAAAATCCAGTTCACAGTAATTTCTATTCCAATGCTGTTCTTGTACTCTTTTGCTTCTTCCTTCCTATTCTCCCCATTTTTAATTGAACAACATAAATATTGAACAAAGATTCAGAGAGTCCTCTTTGTGTTGTTTTTCTAATCCCACATACATTGTCTACAGGGTAAAATTTTAGTGGGGACCAAAGATGGAGAAATCCTTGAAGTTGGAGAAAAAAATGGTGCTTCTAATCTTCTAATCGATAGCCACATGGAAGGAGAAATTTGGGGCCTGGCAACTCATCCATCCAAAGATATCTTCATATCTGCTAGTAATGATGGAACTGCAAGGATCTGGGACCTTTGTGATAAAGTAAGAAGTGCTTGATCCAAAATACAGAATAAGCTTTCAATCTGTCAGAATTATTGGCTGCTGTTACACTTAGCACATTCCCAGAAGAATTTTATGTATGCATACTCAGAATATATTCACTGTAATTATGCTTAGGATTTCAACTTCAGTGTCCATGATACTTCATAGGTTTTTCTGTTTGTGGTGAAATTTATTAAGTGTATA
Source organism: Pseudoxenodon macrops (assembly GCA_032467955.1). NCBI lineage: Eukaryota > Metazoa > Chordata > Lepidosauria > Squamata > Pseudoxenodontidae > Pseudoxenodon > Pseudoxenodon macrops. Next base: position 51,760 of record JANHFT010002110.1, read on the forward strand.
AATCCAAAATAGTTCCTCAATATCTGTTATTAAAGCTAATAAATGATTTAGTTACATAGTATATGTAAAAATACTTCAAGCACGTTATAAATATGTAACTGAACATTATTAACATTAATGAAATGTCAATTAAAATTGATTCTTCTGTCAACCATGCTTTCAATATTGAGAAAATTGGATGTGCACTTTATGAAAATTCATTATTTCCAGTTTTACCTTAGAGGGGAAAGACTTTATATGTTATTCCATGAATAGGTTCTGGATAACTTACAAAATCTAAAATTCAACTTAAAATTTAATGCACTGTAACAATGAAAAAGTAGTACTATAAAACACTTCATAAACCATTGTGAGTACCTTAAACAATAAGCAACAACTGTTTGAATCTGGGAGCAAAATGGCTTGTCTACATAGCTGCATTCTGGGCCAACTGCATTTTCAATGATTCTGTCATCTTGAGTCATCAGTGCATTTGCCACATCTCTGAACTCCAGATTGAATTTATCACTAAAGCTAATAAATGTTTGAGAACTATATGAAACCGCTAGACAGGATTGGGCATGAGTATAGAGCTCTCTGTGTCTCTGAGCTAAATGTAGAAGAACTGAAACTCCTTGTATTTAACTTCTTTCTCTCCCTCTCTTTGGGCGTGTGTATGAAAGAGAGAAAAAGAGATTGCCATGAGAGGTTTTTGTTGTGGCCTATCGGCTGCTGGCCCCTTCAGCTGCCAAATCAGATGAGGAGGGAGTTAGGGTCAGCATCAAGGCAATCTGAGAGCTCCAAGAGGGAAGAGGGAATGGAGCTGTCAGAGATAGAGAGAGAGAGAGAGAGAGGCAGAGCCTGGGCTGTCCATCAGCCCTTAGATGGAGAGTCAATAACTCTCAGGTCTGGAGGTGACTGATGAGGAAGAGGAGGAACAGCTGGGTCCAGTGCTTGACGCATGGATGTACAGAAGGCAGAGAAGAGAAGAGCAGTGGAAATCTATGGGCCGGTCCTTGTGACGGAAGAGCCACTGCTGCTGGCAAAGCCCCACCCTAGCTCTGGGGATAAAAGACAGGGGGCAGAGATGAATAGGTGTGGCAGACAACTATTCAGCTCCCTGCTGGTCCGCCATTGATAGCCTGCACTTCCAACTCCTGTCTGGAAATGATCAGGATTCTGCTTGGAATCTGCAGCACCTTCTGAGCATGTGTGTGTGTGTCTCTGCTGCTGGAAGAAAGCGAGTGCACCTTCCAGGACTTCCTTTGCAAGTGTGGGAAGAGAGAGAGAGAGACTTCTGGTGTGTTGGGCCATTTCAGGGGGAAAGGAAGTGAGCATCACTTTCCACAGGATTTAACAGACTTTGTAACCTGCTGTGAAAGAGCAGCTGCTGGCACTCTCTCGCATAAAGGGAACGTTTCGTTAACTACAAAGGGCTTGTCGTGTTTGGGAGCTGGGTCAGAACAGTTATAATTCTAAAACAAAAGAATACAAATCATAAATAATGTGGGTCACAGTAACCTAATATCATCATTTCTGTTCTGCAGAAACTTCTGAATAAAGTTAATTTGGGCCATGCTGCAAGATGTGCTGCCTACAGTCCAGATGGCGAGATGGTTGCTATTGGCATGAAAAATGGAGAGTTTATTATTTTGCTTGTCAACAGTCTTAAAGTTTGGGGCAAAAAAAGGGATAGAAAATCTGCTATCCAGGACATCAGGTACTTCAGCAGGCAAAGCAGAGAATGCCAGAAAGAGAAAAAAGCAGAAGTGTGCCTATTTAGTCCATTACTGCTGATGTTTTTGGCTTCGTGCCATTTGATAATGACTTGCAGCTTAATGGCTGAAGTGTCTGCACTGAGATTACATCAGCAAGAAAGATAATTCACACAGGGAACAAGATCTTAGAATTCTAAACAGTGAGTCAAGCTCGTCCAATATGAGCCCAGAAGCAGATTGCTTGAGATGCACAGCCTTCTGAATCTGTCTATAAATGGAGAGAGGGAGGGAAATCTGAGAGCAATGTGAAAGATGAAAAAAATCATATCCTATCCTTTGCAATACCAAATCTTGGAACTTCAAAGAAATATGGGGAAAAGTACAAAGCTGTGTAGTGTCAGAGGAGTGGGCAGGAGAAGACTGTTAAAAAAACAAAACAAAATCCTCTTACTTCAGTAGCAGAATTTCAAAATGAGCATATTGAATGCTCAAATTAAATGAAAGTTCTATACAGATAAAGGGTATTACAATTATATTTGGATGCTTCCCATACATCCTGCCTATGGATAAAAAACATTCTACTCAGTATCATTCGTATAGCCCCTTGGTAGTTTCACAATCTTATGTGAAGCTTTCGGTGCTGGCTGGAATAGCAGTGGTGGGAAAGCCTGCATTGGAGCAGAGGCAACACTACTTTTTGGCTGCCAAGGGTTGCCCTGTTTTTGATTATTTCTTTTTAGCAAAGACTATAATGGGTTTATGGTTAGAAAGACAAGATTAGATTCTGCAATCTATGAAAGGGCAGGACTGAGAGAGTAACAGTAAAAACAGCAAAACAAATGAATTGTCATGATTTAGTAGTGCAATCTTGGGGAACACCAAGAAGATGCAAAAAATTGTGCTGAAAGTCCAGCTCCATTGGTACTGACTTCTCATGCATCATGACCTACTAACCAGAATGGGGCAGGTAGGATGTAGCCTTTTCTTTCCAGGCATACAGAGATACTCTTTGACTCGTCTATTTCTAAAAATTCAGAACCATGCATAATATGCATTACATGAAATGCTTTTAGAAAGAACATACAACTACGGCTCATTTCATATAATGGTTAACAATTACCAGGTCACCTGAAGGAGTATTTTCTTCTGTGTGTACCTAGATAGAACTTAAGATCACTGAATGAGGCCCTCCTCCAGCTTCTTCACCACATGAGATGATGTGGACCTCCACACATCAAAGAGCATTTTCTATGCTGGGGCCCCATTTATGGAATTGCTTCCCCTTGAGGCTTACACCCATTAGCTCCATCACTTTGATACCAAGTGAAACCCTTTCTATTTTCCCAGAATTTTTGATTGACTTTTAATTGTATTTTAATTGGTAAGTGTTGAATGACCACTGTGCTACTGACTAATTTATATGATGTTTTTAATTTGTATTTTATCATAGATGATTTTATCTAGGTTGTATTTTAATGAATTGTAAACTACTCAAGGAGCTTTGGCTATTGGGCAGTTTAATTTTTTTTAATACCATTGTCATCTCAGAAATCTCTAGAACTTTCTTTTTGCTTTCTTGTTTCTAGAATCAGTCCTGATAATCGGTTTTTGGCAGTGGGTTCACAAGAACATACTGTAGACTTCTATGATCTCACACAAGGCACAACCTTGAATCGAATCGGCTATTGCAAAGACATCCCAAGTTTTGTCATTCAAATGGATTTTTCAGCAGATGGCAAATACATCCAGGTAAAGTTTTTACTTTCAGTTAACAGACAGCCTTCCTGATTCAGACATTCCTCAGGTCAAGAAGAGATGTACATCTTAAATTCCATAGACCTTTCCTATTCCTCTTATTTATGATACTGATATTCCAGAATAGTAAGCATCAGGAAGGAAGAGCTGACAGAGACAGAAATGAACTTAAAATTTAGGTATAAAGAGCCATAGCTATTAGGTTTAGATTGACTTTTAAATTGACCAGAAGGTCAGATTTTTAAAATGTCAAATGAGACAAATTTACAGGCTCTGATTTGCTGGAAGTATGAGAAGTAAATTTCATAAATTAACCATTCACATTCCCAAATTTGCCATGGGTATTTATGAACGCTCACACTGTTCAGTTAAACATTTAAACATTTTATATAAGAAAATATAATACAAGGAGAACCCAAAATTATCATCATTCCTGGGATGATTTTGGAAGAACTACCATATATATTTTACCATTGTCCATATAATCATTTTGATTCATTTCCTTCCGTAGGTATCAACTGGTGCTTACAAACGGCAAGTCCATGAAGTGCCACTAGGAAAGCAAGTGACAGATACAGCATTTATTGGAAAAATCACCTGGGCTACCTGGACAAGGTGATGTAGAACAAAACGCTGAGCAAGGAGCATAAACCTACACCATCAGCTCAGAAATGGGAGAGGCTACTTAGGCCATTGAGTCTGATCATCTGCTTCAGGTTGGAATCCAAATGAATCCATTCCTGACAGATGGTTGGCTATCTTCCACTAGAGCACATCTCTTAAAGGGGAGACTGCCACCTTTTCAGAGATGGAAAATGACAAGAATGCAGGTTAATGAGCAGGTAGTGAGAGACTAATCCACTTAGAATAGCGCCCCTTAGAAAATATCTCTCTCCTCTTTTGAGTTTTGATATTCCACTCCATTCTTTCAACAGCATCCGAAGTATGTTATACTTTTTTATATATCCTACATTCCCAAAGACATTTTACTGTCATGTCCTCACTAATTAGTTGATTTTTCTCCTTTGGAGCAGCATCCTTGGGGATGAAGTCATTGGCATTTGGCCCCGAAACGCAGATAAGGCAGATGTCAACTGTGCCTGTGTGACCCATGCTGGCTTGAACATTGTCTCTGGAGATGACTTTGGACTAGTCAAACTCTTTGATTTTCCATGTACTGAAAAATTTGTAAGTGAGCTTGTTTTGCCTTTCTGGTATATGTTTGTCAGTGTGCCTTACCTTGATAAACGTTTGGTTGATCGGTAGCTGAGGTCAACCTGTATCTTCTGGTGGCAAGGAAATATGGCTGGCTATTTGTGAGTGAAGCGACATTGTGTTCAGGGTCAGAAATTGTTTATTTTCTTGACAGGCCAAACATAAGCGTTACTTTGGTCATTCTGCACATGTCACCAACATACGCTTTTCTCATGATGACAAGTATGTGATCAGCACAGGAGGAGATGACTGCAGGTAAGGTTTTGCTTTGTGTAACATTTAGTTGGTTAATAGCAATAGCACTTAAGACTTATATACCGCTTCACAGTGCTTTTACAGCCCTCTCTAAGCGGTTTAGAGTCAGCATATTGCCCCCAACAATCTGGGTCCTCGTCTTACCCATCTCAGAAGGGTGGAAGGCTGAGTCAACCTTGAGCTGGCGAGATTTGAACTGCCGAATTGCTGAACTGCTGGTAGCTGGCAGTCAGCTGAAGTAGCCTGCAGTACTGCAGTCTAACCACTGCACCACCTCAGCTCTTATAAGAGTGTACTTAAGTGGTGTACTTTGAGATTTTGAGTTGAAATGGAAGAAAGCCAAGCTCTGGTTCACCCTCATCTGCATCTAACTGGGAAGCCTGATAAGATCATCATATGTCATTCTCCTGAGGTCTGTTATGATGCTGAGTTCAGTATAGGTAGTCCTCAACTTACAACAGTTCATTTAGTGATTGTTCAAAGTTGCAGTGGCACTGAAAAAAGTTACTTATGACTGTTTTTCAGTTATAACCTTTGTAGTATCCCCTTGATCATGTGATCAAAATTCAGATGCTTAGCAACAGGTTCATACTTATGATCGTTGCTGTGTCCCAAGGTCATGTGATCACCTTTTGTGACCTTTTGACAAAGTCAATGGGGAAGCCAGATTCATTTAACAACCAGGTTACTAATTTATCAACTGTAGCGATTCACTTAACAACTATGGCAAGAAAAGTTGAAAAATAAGGCAAAACTTGCTTAACAAATGTCTCACTTAACAACATAAATTTTGGGCTCAGTTTTGGTTGTAGGTCAAGGACTACCTATAATAACTTGAATTCCTTGAGGAAAAAGGGCAGAACCAAAATGTAGCCAAATATAAATATGTTTAGAAGTGATTAAAAAAAAAGATGGCAATTTTTCTGATCTTTTGCTGTGAAAAGTCTGCATCTTTTTTCTCTAAACAAGTTTAAGAAAATCCACCATAGTAAAACCTTTCTGGGTAATGGGTTGCAGAGAATATGGGTTATCAACTGCTTCTCCACTGGATTGCTAGCAAGTCATTATCACCCGTATATTATTATTTTCATTGTGGTTTGTTACCAAATAAAAAGTCCAATTCACTCATCTTTTTGAGCCACTGGGTATAACTGAGGTCCTTTTTTACTTTTGAGATGACTAGTTTGACAACTTAATGGCTGCTATGATAGGAGCATGGTTAGCTATAGTAGAGTTGAAGCTATTCATCTTTTAGAACACCTCCTCATAGCTTCTGTGAGAAAAGAGAACAAATAGTGAAAGTGGCAAAAAATAAGTGGGAGACATGTTTTTTAATCCAAGCAGGTGAATGGAATCCCTGTACTGCCCCCACCCCCAAATTTACAGAATTCAGGTTCACTTGTATCAAGGACCCTATTATATAAGAATCCATGAGGGTGCATAGTCCCTGCTCTTGTTTTGGCAGAGGATGGTTAGTTTTTCCTCTCTGTTCAGGGAGGCGAATGATCTACACAGAATACAAGGTTGCACCCACCATGGCATGTAAACTCAAATAAATTATAAGTATCTTCTCTACCATTTCTTAGTCTATAAAATGGTAGTTTAATCTGGTTTATTACAGGGGATCTCCACATCAAGAATATGTAAAACTCAAGCAATTAATCCCATCTAACTCCAATAGAAAACCTCCATGTACTCCATGTATTTTAGCGTTAGCTGTCTTCACCTCCTTTTATTAAACTGCAATAGATGCTCAAAGTTCACTGTAAGGAATTCTGTTTGGTGCAGGCACACACATTTAACACTATTATATTATGGTCTTTATAAAAACTATATGTGTATGGCAGTGGTGGGAAACTAATTCTTGTTAGTTGCCATTTCTTGTTTTAAATGTGATGGAATATGGGGGTGGATGGGTGGAGAACAAGCTTGCAGTACGATTGTAGCCACATCTGTTATTTATTTGTAATAACGTGTTGTTTTTTCTTCTTCAGTGTATTTGTATGGCGATGTCTTTAAAGGTCACAACTCTCCAGGATCATTATTGCCACCACTGCCATTTGAGTGCCAAACAGTAAATGCATGGAAACCGTTCAAGATCTCAGCATGGCTGGGATTACGAACTGTTTATTTATTTATGAAAGACACAATTAGACTATGTAATACATCCCCAAATATATGCAACCATGGGGAAATCAAATATTACATAATTTGATATTGACTTTAAATTAATTATTCTAATATACACTAAAATCTGTCTTGCCAAATTAAATATTCAGGAATACAATGCCAAGACCAGGGTCTCAAACTCAAATTGTCACAAGTGCCATGTGAGTCTTAGCCTGACCGCCACAAGACTGAAACCTTTCTGAATTAAGTCCAAAATGAAAAGTATCACATGTCATGTAACATTATGTAATATTGTGCTCTTAAATCAAACTTTATTACAAAGCAAAGCTACTTGCAAGGCAGCCATTTTGGCCACTTGTCTGGCAGCATTTTCCATTAACTATAATACCAATATCTAGTTTTATTACATGATGTATAGTTTTTTTCTAAATCAATACCGGCTAGGGCTAGTCCCATCCCACTATAAGCTTAAGGTTTAAAGGTTTCCCCTGCCCAGTCATGACTGACTCAAAGGGGCGGTGCTCATCTCCGATTCTTAGCCGAGGGAGCCTGCATTGTCTGAGACGCTTTTGTCATCATGTGGCCAGCATGAAAATACGGAACACAGTAACCTTTGTGCTGAAGCAGGACCTATTTATCTATTTTATCTACTCTCATTTGCATGCTTTCAAACAGCTAGGTTGGCAGGAGTTGGGAGTGAGTAATGGGAGCTCATCCCATTGTGCGGGCTCGGGTCTCAAACCCAGGTTATTGGCTTTCCAGCTGACAAGCCCAGTGTCTTAACCGCTAAGCCATCATGCCCCTCCCGTCCCATTAAGAGCAGCCAAAATCCTGCTTTTCTTCTTATTGAGCAGACTTCTTTCAGACTTTTCTTTATTCACCACTTTTGTCCTCTTGCCTGTTCTTCTTATCACTAGCCAAGCTCTCCTCCATTTGTTGGCTGATGCCAAGCAAGGCATTGGCATAGGAATGCTCACAGCAAGGCAGCCAGGCTCCCTTCTCCAATCTTCCCCATTTCAGCCGCAGCCCCATGTCTGGAGCTCTGCTTGGAGATCTCAGTGCTGCCTCAGAGTGTGTGTTCTTGGAGGGGGTGCTGCCGGTGCAATAGGCATTGGAGCAGAGATTGCACAGCCCAAGCAACCAGGCTCAGCTGTTGCCAAGAGAAGTAGAAGATTGGTTTGAAATGAGTCACTTTGATGCCTGCATGTAGAGATATCTGTACATAGGTCCCTGACCTCAGTGGCCACAAGGTCTTAAGTAATGGACCAGACCAAATAATTTCAAGGGCCATGAATTTGGGACCCCTGACTCAGTCTATTGTATTGTTTCACTAAGGTGAAAATAGTGAAGACACGCTTCCTTATTTCTTAAACTTGTTCCATCATTCCTAAAGCATATTAGGGACAAGATACATTATGATAAAAGCAGGGTTTGGTTTGTGGCTGATTTTATTAATAAATGAACTAATTAGCAATGCTTTCTCCCCTCTTCCATTAAGTGTATTAGATGAAATTCTTTTTGCCATTTTTCTACAAAGTGCCTTTTGAAAACTTTTCAGATACTGCAGGATTTATTATCTCCTGCCATTGCCTATTTTCTGCTCATGGTGCTAAAATCTACAAACTGATGAGGGCTGGCAAAGTCATTTTTTCCCCTAAATGTCACCATGTTTATTTTTATTTTATTTTTTGACTAAATTTCAGCCTTCTCTTTTAATATCAACAGCAAAGAGTAAAAGTACAAGGCAGAAATTAAAAATAATGGTCAATCAGCTTGACACTACATTTGGAAATTAGGACTTGAGAAGTAGTAGAATGAAATGAAAAATGAATAAATACTCTTCCTTTCCTTCCCATTTGAGGTACATTTTTCAGTACCTTTTATCCAGCCAAGCAATAGCCAACATGGCATTTTAACTTCAAGGGGGGAAAAGTCCCCTTTCTTTCATGAAGTGGTTCAAGGGCATTTGTTTTACCTACAGGCAATCAAACACATTTGTGATAGTAGGGAACCATTTAACTGGAGAACTTAAGGAGCTTATTGCAATTGCTGAAGCCTGCAGTTTTTCAGTGGCTAATGATCAGGATGATCATACTTTCAATATCATAGGCGACATGCCTCACACTTGAATGCAACTGATGGTCACAGGCAGGAATGTACTATTGAGATTATATCCTGCTTGTGGGCTTCCCAAAGGCCGTGGGAAATAGATTGCTGGACTAAGGTGACTTTTGATCTTATCCAGCACAACTCTTACTTTCTATAACTCATGCAGTGAAACAATCCTAGATTCAGTTCTTTGTAGCATTAGTTTATTTTCCAATCGGTAGTGAGGTTAAAAAGAGGGAAATGTCCTAGTCTGCATAGAAGATTAGAGGAATCAGGTTGAAGATATTAAAAGGTTATTTAAAAAGGAACAAATTCCTTTTAGAACCGATGAAAGAAAAGGGGAAAAAAGGAAAGGGGGCATGTTTCTGATATAATAATCAATGTATACAACACAAAAGTGCTTTTGTAAATTTAATGGACTGCTGTGTGTGTGTGTGTGATTTGATTAATGCAATATGTTAATGCCTTATACTCCTTTATTTCATACATATGTCCTATGCAGTCTTATTCCTTTATTCTTCATACGGAAAATTTCCCATTTTAGCCAATGTAACCATATCCATCCGGTGATGTCAGGTGGTCACCTTGTTTGCCTCTGTTGTAATACTGGCCTTTCATATGGAGTGCATCTTGAATGTGTAACAGAATGAGCTGCTGTATAGTCAAATTGTTCAAGAAAATTGAAGATAATATATTTGTGTGTGGAAGAAATCTTGTTTATATCATTTAGAACTTTATGCTTAAATTTGATGCTGTATTATAATGTAAATTAAAATAGTACTGCATGAATTTATTTTTGAAATGATTCAGTAAAAGTTTTATTATTTGAAAACCGATGCCAGATTTTCTTTGGGAACATCCAGCATACTGGAAAGAACAGTATGCTTCTTGTGGAAAAGAGCAAAATATTAGTGGTTGATTTATTTCAGGGCAAAGCTTTTAAAATACCTTAATATTCTAACATTTTTTATCACATTGTCTTAAGCAAACATGTTCCTTAGAATTGTTATTAAAAAGACTGGCATGATAGTAATATTAGATATATTACATTTAATATAGTTAGAACATGTTCCCCAAATTGATACAATTGCATCATGTAAAGCTGCATTTAATTTGCTGCTTCGTTTTGTTTGGGATATTACATTTTGCGTGTCATACTAAGATTTATACACAACAAAATTCTGATTACTTTTTAGCAAAATCCATTGAGAATTAAGGTGGCACTAAACTAGAATATAACTATGGCTTTAACTGGATAATCAAGCAGTAATGTGCATATGCATAAGTCAACCACATCAACAGAATTCCTAATGTTGAATATACATCAATCATTTTTAGTGATAATTGTTCATACGCTCAGTTGTGAAGCATAATGATATAGCATGTTAAGTGCAATCACATTTACACATATGAGTCCATACACTTTATTGATAACTCAAAATTGTTTTCTTTTTACATTTCACAATGCATCCCACAGACGTAGTTCAATACAGCTTAAACCCCACATGTATTTGAAATGTCCAAATGGCATTTACAGCATCGGGGTACAATCCACTGACCCATGCACAGATGCTGAGGATTCCAAGCACAATGGAAAACAAGCATGCCGGGGGCTCCTTGTTCTGCCTGCAAGGATCTGAGGATCACACCATCAGAAATTCATTCCACAGATTCAGAGTTTTGAGAACTGTAAACTTGTTTACTTAAAATAGACTACAGGAGTTTGTGCAGCAAAGAATATGGCAGAAACTGTAATGTGCAGAGTTGGTTTTGTTTATTTAATAGGTACTAGTTTTTTTTCTGAAAATTTAAGCTAATATATTAAGGAGCTCAAAAAAACCTCAGTTCATTTATCTAGTATTTCAATTACTATGGAGGAGCTGGACATCCTAAGCAGCTGTGACACACTATATATTTAATTTTATATTGGCAATTGATAAAATAGTAGAATTAAAAGCACAGTACAGCTAAACTTGATACCAACAAGGCAAGACTTTTCAAGCTTGCTTTAATGGCATATTCTAAACATTTCATTTTAGAAAATCTGCAATCAATCAACACAAACCAGAGACAGTGCTAAAGGAAATGTTTTCCATACACTAACCCCTCTTGAAACACGACATGACTATCTTGGCCAAAGCATAAAATGTACAGCTCTCCAAATGGTTAGGTTAACCTGTGCTGCATATGGGAGAAGCAAAGAGAATTAGGTTTAAATCCATATGTAGCAGCTTACAATACTTAGGATGGACATACACACAGCAGTCAAGAACAGGTTATTTTCCTCCCTCTGAAACACTGTTCCTAAAAAATAAAGATCTGTGAAATTGCACTGCAATGTCAAGGCTTGCTATTCCCTGACCCTCCCCATATAATCCAAATGAATATGCCTCCCATCCCCACTTAAAAGATGATTTGTTTTAATAAAAGTTGCTTCTTGATTTCATTCAGTTTTACGCTTCAGTCCAGGAATTTTAGCTTGAACCCTGTAGGGGGAAAAAAAACTAGGTTTACAAAAAAAGTCACACCTTGTCATGTCTATGGCTTGGTTTGGAAGTTACTTTGGAAACTATAGGTGGTCTTGGGGTTTCAACCAGTTGCTCAAGAACCAAAGTTGCAATGGAGCTGAATGAGTGGTACTTGCAACCACTCCCTGAAGTTCCAGCCATCATAGCATCACTATGGTCAACTTGATTTCAATTTGGGCACTTAGCAACTGGTTTGCCCTTACACTGGTTGTAGTGTCCTACAATCATGTGATCATCATTTGCAATCTTCCCTCCTGTCCCACAGCAAAGACAATGAGGAAGCCAGAAGGGAATGTTGCAAGTCATTCCCGCCTTTTCTTCAAAGAAGCCCTGCTACCTAGAGGTCTTAGGCAATTCCTACTCCATAGCACCACCTGCCTGCCCTCCATAGTGTGAACCCACCCATAGCACCCCCACTTGCCACTGTCCCCCCCATCCACAACTATGCAGCATCCATTCATGGCCACCTTCAAATGCTCCCCCCACCTGCATCCATGGCGCACCTCCAAATACAACCTTCCACGGTCCTTGCGTGGGGCTCCCACCTCTTCCTGCTTAGCAAATGGGTTGTCATTGCTACGCCATGTGGTCATATGATGTTGCTCTTTATGACCATGTTGTTTTGCAATGAAAATTCTGGTTGCAATTTGCCACTGTAACCTGTGGACTACCTGTAGCTACAAGAATGCAGTAAACTTACTTTGCCATTCCATCTTTCACATTCTTGTTTACAAGTTCCACATAATGGTCAATTTGAGTCTGAAATACAAGTTATAAAAATCATTTCAATTACTTGGTTCAATTCCACATCATGAAAAACCATGAGGCGGTTAGCATCACATTAAGACGAAATCAATCAAACCACAAAAAGTTACACAAGTGGAAACAATACATCATCTTGATTTCTGTAACCATCTGGACTGCCCCTGCACTTTTTTTGGAAACAATTTCATCAGTGTTTTACCACTGCCTGCTTCCTAGGCTACGAAAGAGTGACTGGTCCAAAGTCACCCAGATGACCTTATGCATAAGGTGGAACCAGAACAGTCTCCCAATTTCTAGCCTTATGCCTTAAGCACTACACCAATGAATTGCTGCAATTCATCTACCAAGGACTGAAATGTAAGCTCTAGGATAGACGTATGATGGTTATAACTTAAAAATCTCAATACATTACCCACAAAGGAAAAATAGCTAAGCCTACCACTACTACAAGCCTTGAACACCCAAAAATTATGGATTCCTGGTCATTTGAAGGTTTATCACACCTGCCTTAGTTTATTCAATCCCAATCATTCACATTTGAACTCTAAAAGGTAAAGGTTCCCCCGCACATTATGTGCTAGTCGTTTCCGGCTCTAGGGGCAGTGCTCATCTCCGTTTCTAAGCCAAAGAGCCAGTGCTGTCCAAAGACGCCTCCGTGGTCATGTGGCCAGCATGACTAAATACCAAAGGCGCACGGAGCACTGTTACCTTCCCACCAAAGTGTTACCTATTTTTCTACTTGCATTTTTTACGTGCTTTTGAACTGCTAGGTTGCCAGAAGCTGGCACAAGTAACGGGAGCTCACTCAGTTACAGACGATCTTTTGATCAACAAGCTCAGTTCTTAGCCACTGAGCCACTGCGTCCCCTTTGAACTCTAGCATATTAATTATTAAGATATTTCATGATAGAGGAAGCCATTTTTTTTACTGAAAAAAAGAATTCTTGGGGGGGAAGTATTCTTGCTCCTATCTTGTAAAGCTCTGAGGTAAAACATGACAACTAGTTACAAAATACTTTTTTAACTTCTCCTAGGGCTGCCACATCCGAGATACAAAATTAGGAATACCACTAGATAATAGCAATGGGTTATGGTTTGTTTGTTTTAAACAGTGGCTACTTGGATTTCTACAGCCCACATAGGATAATCCTATTTAACCTTTCATGTCTTACTTAACTCTTGCTAAAACTAGAACAGTAGTGCAGGCATTGTCCTTCAGAATAGTAGAGGCCACTATCCTCTAGAATCCTCTTCATCTTTTCATACACAATATATTCTTTGTATTCTTAATAAGCTAGTTATTTTATTATCGTATTATCAATAAGCATGCCACTCACCTGGTGCTTCTCATAAATAACAGGAATACTGAAAAGTGATATCAGCGCTGGAAGAAGAGAAATATATTTAAACTTAACAGTATGAAAAACATCTGAAAGTTATCACAAACTGGCACCAGATAATGTATGTGGATGAAGTATTAATTATAGCTGTAACTACAGATAGACAGTTGTGTGACAAAGTATGTATACCCCGTATCAATATTTTATCTTCACTCAAAATGGACTTTCAATAATTTATTAAAACAAAAGTTAACATGAATGCCATTACCTTTTGAGAATAAGGAGATACACCCTTGGCTCCAATACAACAAAATAAAGTATTTGTAATAACTGTCTACATACTGTATATCTGATACCAACCAGGAGGAATTTTCTCCCACTCCTCCTTATGCAGATTTCCCCCCAGCTGTGTAGTAGCATTCCTTGTATGCAGAACCTGTTTCAAATCCTCCCACAGCATCTTGGAGGATTTAGATATATGTTTGACTTGGCTATTCCAAAACTCTCCATTTCTTTTCAGCCATTAATTTATGGGTGGATTTACTGGAATGCTTAGGCTCATTATCATATTGACCTTTGGAAAAGGTCAAACATTTTAATGGGGTGTACTTATTTTTTCAGAAGACAATAAACAGATAGATATATATATATATATATATAACAGTCACTATGTTCACACCAAATGTTGATGTGCTTCTGGAGTCTGCATCTTTCCTTTTCACACAGATTGAATCCTTTCCTTACAACAACTTTTTTTTAAGTTTTTTTTTATTAAATAGACATTAAAAACATTGGACACAGTGTGACCATCCTGGTTTTGTCATTTCTATACATATTTTTTGCATAACAACAAATATACTTACTACTCATCATACATTGCTATTTTGGTCTTATAAACATATCCCATGTCCTCATTTGTTTCTTTATCTAAACATTGTCCAGTTTCTGTTCTACAAACCCTAAGTCCTTTCTTCTCTGATTTCTTTTCCTCTTTTCCAGCCATTGATACAATTTGTTCCATATTTCAAAGTATTCTGTCTCAGCCTTATTTTTAAGTCCTAGTGTCAGCCTGTCCATTTCTGCACATGCCAAGATTTTCTTTATTATTTCTTCTTCCGGGGTGGGTGGGTGGAGGGTCTTCATTTTTCCTATATTGCGCATAAACCAGTCTTGCTAGTGTTATAACATGCAGCATTATCTGTCCTTTGTCATATTTCTCTTTTGTAATTCCTAGTAGGAATAGTTCTGGTTTCAAATCTATATTTTGGGCTAGTATCTCTTCCAGCCATGTCTTTATTTGGTACCAAAATTTCCTAGCTTTTATACATAACCACCACATGTGATAAAAAGATCCTATCGCTAAATTACATTTCCAACACTGCGGTGATAATTTCCTGTTCATTTTTGCTAACCTTGTAGGCGGAAGGTGCCACCTGTAGAACATTTTATATACATTTTCTTTATATGCAGTGGCTAAAGTTAGTTTCTGGTTTCTCTCCCATAAGTCTTGCCATTTGTCCGGATCAATATTATAACCAAAGTTTTGGGCCCACGCTACCATAGTTTTCTTCACTTGTTTTTCCGCCATTTTATACTCCGATAAGTATTGATAACTTTTCTTTATCGCCTTTTCATCTGCTCCTAGTAAAATTTTAACGCCATTATTTCTTTCTTAATAACCCTTCTTTTCCATCTTTCATATAGTGTGATTTAATCTGCAGGTATGTCCACGATTCCAATTCTACCCCTTCCTCTTGTAGTTCTTTTCTAGATTTTAGTTCTCCTCCTTCATTTAGAATACCCTTATATGTAACTGCTTTCCACATATTCATAAAATTTGGATGCACCAACACCTCTAATGTAGAAAGCCAGGCCGGAATTTCCATGTAGTTTTGTTGTTTAACTTTCATCCAAACTTCAAAAATAGCTTGTCTTACATGATGCCTTTGGAAATACTGGTGAGCTGTATGCCTGCCATCCTACAAAAACATGTGCCATCCTATTTGTATGTCATGTCCTTACAACAACTTTTGGAAGGCCAGGACACCATAATATGATGGCAGAGCACCAATAATAATCGGTTTCGGATATTTTTCCTTAAATTTCTAAAGGGTTACAAGTACTTTCATAGGATTTCAAGATTATCCTTTTCAGATAGCCTCCTTGACAGCAAAAGAGAGTTTGTAACAATTGTAACGTTGGGCATGTGTCGTAAGTCCCATTCTTCATTGCTATTATATTTTTAGTTACTGAATGATTGGTAGTTAAGCAAGGACTGCCTGTAGCTTGTCTAACACTTTTTAAGGATGCACTGTACCATGAAGAAAAGCAGCTCAAAAACAGATAAACTGGTTTCTCATTTGTAAATATGGGCATTGGTTGCAAAGTTACTTTTTCAGCAGTGTTATAACTGCAATGCTGTCCAAGGCAGTTGCCAAAGTAGAATTATCTTTAACAATGCTTTATTTTAGAATCTTCGCCATTAATTTCCCAGAGTTTAGTAGGCTCATCAGCCATCAGAACTATCATGTGATTTATTAATAATAGTTTAAATTTTGTTTTCTGTAATTAAAAAAGATGAACTCACCTAGTATCAGCAATGTCAAACCATTGAACAAGGCACCAACATAGGTAAATACCCACATCAATACTGCAAACTGAAAGAAACAAATGAATGAAACTACACCATATGGAATATCTACTTAAAGCTCAAAGCAATTCTGTTACTTGACTATATTAGCAGTACAAAAGTAAGGTGCTTTAGTGGGCTGCAAGCTCCACCAACTCACAAATTGCCTAATTTGGTATAAATAATACATTAGCGTTCCGAGTAACGCATCCAAGGAAATCAGAACTCCAAGGCAGGAACGTTCTTCAGAGAACATGTTTATTGGACACATCATATCAGCACAGCTAGTGAAAACCAACTCTGAAGTTTCCCACACTAAGAGCATAATTAAAGTGTAAACATTTCCCTCCCCAATTGTCCTAAGTCACATTGTCCAATTAAAACAGTCGGGGGCTCCTTAGTCACTCCTACTTCAACTGCCACCTGTTGGAATGACATTGGTTCCCATGGAAAGGCTCGTTGTTGTGTCTGAAGACGGTTTATCTACTCCTCACCCCTTAGAGTGTGTGACAACTATGAACCAGAAAAGGTGGCTTCAGCCAAGTTCGATTCAGAATTGACACCTGGTTTACCATCCAGTGTATTTTGATAGAGCCAGGTTCGTAAAGTCCATATTTAAATATATTTGATGCAAAAGCTCACATCTTTTGTTTCTTTTTAAAAAAAATTCCATATAGAACAAGTTACAAGTTATTTTAATTCCATATAGAACAAATTGGAAAAAGCCATAAACAGCAGAACTGCTTGCTTAGTTTGCCACACAGCCAGTTTCACATTTTAGATTGTCTTGAGCATAGCTGGGTGATACATTTTTCAGGACTAGTCAGATTAGTTATTATACAAGAGTTAGCTTGGTTCTACTTACTGTCAGATGGCTTCTCAAGCCAATCTGTTTCTCCATCTTATACAATTCTTCAGCTAAGATGGGAAGTGAAATCTTTTACCTTTAGAGAATCCACCAAATCATCCACTAGGAAGAGGCGCCTGAGTTCCTTTATTGTGCTGTTGAGATGACCAAGCACAACATGGCTGTATTTTTGAATGAGCTCCTCAGACACAGCGACATCGCTATTCAAGTAAGCACTGGAAGAGGAAATATGTGAATTTTAATACAATTAAAAACAGAGTTTTTAAGCTCTCCAAATTCTTAACCAGAGCACAATGAAAATGAAGAAAAGGTTACATTATCAAAAAATTGTTCAGATGGACAAGCCTTTAGAACATGCCTCTAATAAATAATTCAAAACGGTTAAATTGCAATATTTAAAATCTTAGAATTTATTTCCAGTAACTGGCAAATCTGACCATTTAACAATGGCTGACAAAGGGAAAGTAATTTTTTTTACACATTAATGGAAAACTTAACAATTGAAATAATCTTAGTCAAAACAAAAAAATTAAAATACAGTATTAAAGCTAAAAAAAACTTTTTAAAAAGTACGTACACATATGTACTTAGCATATTTATATACACAAAAGTTATCAGTTAGTAAAAACCATGTTAATATAGCTAACAAATTTTAATAAACCGACCCGTAACTTTATATAGTCTTTTAAGTTCTCTGCTGCTGTGATAGTTTTTAAGCCAAAATCATTTTCCAGCACTTTTAAATAACAATGATGCCCCAACTCCATGCAACCCCCACCACCACCACCATTTTTATTATCCATTTTTGTAAGAACAATGTTAAAGTTGTTAAAGACATCTCTTCCTATCTCTTATTTATAAGCAGATCCATAAAACATCAAATTTTCAATCCTGGTGTCAAAAGCCCATAAAGATGTCTATGGCAATTCTCAATCATGGTTGTCCCAAAAGTGCTTTTTCAAGAGGCAACTGGACTTTCTGGTTTTTCTTTGAAGCTTCTTGGATCTGAAGTATTAACTGACATAAAAAGTAGGCTTACATTTCCCCCTCCTCCTACATACTTAGTATCTTCAGTCCTCTCTAGTGTCGTTTCTAAAATCACAAAGTTGCTTATCTTTGTTATAAGCCAAGATAGCCAAAATAATTTTGGTTCCCACACAGTTCTCCTTTTCTGGTCAGGTTTTGAACTCAGTGTTGTTGGTCTGTCAGAGTCTTTGTGGAGATATTTTCAGTATTTTTCTGGCAGTTGCTAATTTTTATTTATTTATCTCTTCCAAAAAATTCACCATTAAGCATGGCAACCAGATTACATTTACTTATCTCTTATGCAATCTTGCTTAATTTACTGAACAAATCACTTTCAAAATAAACTTTGGCATTCCCCCGCCCCCCAGGCAATGATATGAAAAAGGGTGGCTGAGATCAAGTCCAATACATGGTCCTCAAGTCTTCTTTTTTTTCTTTTTTTGGCTTTTACCATGATATATAGCAGTGGTCCCCAACCTTTGTGGCTTGGAAGCTAGGCAAGGGAAGGGGGGTAGAGGGGAACCTAACTGCACGAGGGGCAGGCTACCGGGCATCAGTGTGCACCGTTCAACTTGCTTGTGTGGTCCAGTTGTGAATAGGCCAAGGCCCAGAAGAAGGCCATGGCCCAGAAGTTGGGGACCCCTGTTATATAGGGCTTTAAAGAAAACAACCAACACTTTGAATTGGATGGGAATGCAACTAGTAACCAATGCTGCCCACACAGTAGCAATATTATATGTGCCACTCTAGGGGAAACATTTCTAAACAAGCCCTACCGAAATAATGCCCTCCCACTTATGTTTGTGTACAGTGAAGATTGACCCAAACTTGCTACAATGTTTCATAGCTCAACATTTAAATTAATTTAAATCTGATTGCAAAGGTGGATCCTGACAACATTTGACTATGACATAAGGCTGTGTTTACATAACATGCTACATTAGGGTAAAATGTATTTGGATAATATATGATTCATACATCTTGGGAAACTAACCAATGTCTTCACATATTGTATGAACCAGACCATAATATGGTGCATTCAGGCATTGCAGGGAAAAGCACAAATATTTACCTAAACGGATGGCCTTCATCTGACTTCTGGACTGCTTGGATAACTCCTTTGTATATTCTAAAACTGATGGTCACTGACAGGAGGAGCAAGCCAATATAAGCTATCACACTCACGATACTGAACACTGTTAAAGAAAGAAGCAGGAACAAGCTGGCTCCAAACACCACACCAGTCTTCTTAACGTCTCGCCAGTATAGGAGGTCAACCACTAAGAGAAAGTTAAAGGATAGGAGATTAGAATGCAGTCTCTAATATTACAGCATAGCAACAAAACCTGAATGTGTTATTAACTGAAATGTAATAATAACAAATATACATGCATACATACACACACACTTTATTCATGCATTAAAACTTGTACAATATTTTCCAAGTATGATAACCAGAAAATGATAATCTGAGAAATGTGAAGCCATTTGATTTGTTTCCTTCATACCCTGCTAAGATAAAAGAGAATAATCAAACACCACACTTGCTATCTACGGAATACAAATGCTTACTTCAGCTATTTTTTAAAATCAAGGTCTAAAATAACATCCATGGAAACCTGCCTCACTTTATCCTGCACATAACATGTAATGGGAAATGGCATATTGTAAAGCAAAATCACTAGCCTCAGTCATCACTTTGACTTCCCAGAATGTGCTTGGTCCCACCAAATGGACTCCCATAAACTTTCTTAGAAAATGAAAATGACGTGAAGCATGCCTAATCTGCCCAGAAAAAGAGAGCATGCTGCAGACGGGATACAGAGACAGAATTCTGGTAAACAAACTAACAAAAGAGCCAGTTTGGTTTAATGATGAAGGCAACAGGCTAGAAAGCAGGAGCCTATTCTAATCCCGCTTTAGCAATGAAATCCAGCTGGGTGACATCTGGGTCAGTCACTCTCTCTCAGTCCAACCCACCTAATAGGGTTGTTGCGGGGGGGAAAGGGGAGGAGGAAGGTGTGTTGGGTATATATGCCATTTTGAGTTATTTGTAGAAAATAATAAAAGTGGGATACAAACAACCAATCAAATAAATAATGGCTTCCAATTTCTGAATGAGCAAGCACCTCTCTGGGCTACCAGCTTTGTGAGCAACAACATGTTGTTTGCAGACTTGTGTATGTGCTCAGCAACATCTGGAGACCTTTATTTAAGAAAAAAATGCTTAAGTTCTAAAAGAACATTAACCTGCTTCTCCATGATTTGTGAAAGGCATTAGCAACATTGCAGTATTCCCAGAAAATGTGCAACTACAAAAATGCTGATGATGATAACAAGGCTGCTGCTTTTTTCTCATTAATATCCTTTGATCAAGGCACACTCACAATGAAGGCCATATTAGATAACAAATGTTGGAAACATTACAGACTATAGTATACAAAATATACTAAAATCAATAATATCAATTAAGTTTTGGTCTCTTTCCTAAAACATAGAAATATTGACAATTGCTTATCTTCTTGCTGAGTATTCCAGCCCTTTTATTTTTGCTGTTTAACTTCATGATCATTTATTTTATTTCTTTATTTTAAAAAACAGCCCTGAAGGGCCAATTTCAACATGCAACATTCAATATGTATGTGTGTGTTTTTCTACTCTATACTCAACACTAAAACTTACAGGAAAGTTATTTTCAAATTCATGATGACATATGATTAAAATAATGTACCCTTAAGCTACATTGCAGAAAAAAGCATCATATTTCATTTCAAAATGGAAGTTAAATGCACTCCTGAAAAATAAGACCTACTTAGATTATTAGATTTTTACTGACTCAGAGGAAATTTTTTTAAAATAAAAAATGCAAAACAAGAAGAATTTCATTCCTTTAGGAGATAAGCAATCAGGCCTTCTCTGAAATAAAGATAGCTAGCTACATTTGATAAGCAAGAACAGTCATGTGGTATATTTAAAAATAGCACTGCTACAATCGTGCCTCACATGCATTGCTCATCTATTTAGCTTTTTTTCTTCACATTTCAACAAAGTGTCTTGGTAAAACATTAATCTGTTTATTCAAAACTTTTAAAATCTGACAACACTTGCAACTGCAATGCTATTACCTATCCCATTTTCCCCTGACTTAATATACACTTATACCCCTATGAAATCCATTAACACTCAAAAGTTCATTTCACACATGCTCACCACTCCTGGCATCCATTTTAGGGCTCTTGCCTGTGCTTCTACAGTAGATTACCAAATTTTTCTACTTCCTGCTAGGACACACAAAGGTCTTCCAATATATGCAGCTGCCTTACACCAACAGTGAGGAAACTCCAGACTACTAGAAAATATGTTAAACTATTGTCCAATGGCTGATGCCATTTTAGAAACAAGCAAAGCAGAAACTATGTATTCCATTTCAAAAAGGAATCATACAATGCTCCCTATACAAGAAGCAGAACTATACAAGCTAGCTGGAGAGAAGGTGAATTGTAATTCATTCATATGAAAAAATCAAGGTTGGGAAGAGTCCATACCAAAAAGCCTATATTTTTATTATTGCCTCCAATTGAGAGGATTGTGTTGTTTCTGAATTATTTCTATATTTACTAGGCACGTGTTAGTAAACCCGCTGTTGACTCACCAATAGTCCTATTCACATTAATGGGATGGCTGGTGATGCAGCAGTAACACCACAAAGTGAGAGATGTGGTGGGCATGTGAGTGGATGCCCGCCATGATGAAACTAAAATGACAGGTGCTCTTTAAATGCAAGGACTCATTCTTGCTGGTAGTGAGTATCTTTAATATTATTATTTACAAACAAAATGGTTTCCTATTTAGCTTGCAGAGCTTGGATTCATTGAATGAGTTGTTTACCAAAAATGTAAATATTGCAGAATATAGTCTCATGCTACATAACTAAGGTCCATTTCATGCTAAATAAATTAAATATTAATGTATCTTAAATAGAAAACTATAGATATTTACTCCAAAAGCATTTTATTAAAATAAATTTGATAAAAATAAATCCAATTAAAAAAAATTTAATTTAATTTTAAAAATCTGATTTTTTTTTAATCATCAATTTCTATCCACCCTGTTCATTTGTTCATGCTCAGGATTAGGTTGAGCATGCAAACCCATCAACTCCCTCCCTAGCCGCCTATCATTGGTCCATGCAGCCAAAAAGGTTGGGGACCGCTGCTACAAAATGCTACGATTGTCATGATAATAAGCTCTTATGTAATGCTCAGAGTATGGAAGCAAGCTTCTGCTTCTGCTCTGCTATGTCAATTGATGACATAAACCAACCCACCAGCTAGCCCCTATATTTATCTATTTATTTATTTATATCCCGCCTTTATTTTTTTTATAAATAATTTGAAGTGGTGAACACACCTAGTACTCCTTCCTCCTCCAATTTTCTCCCTATTTTTGCAACAACAGCAAATCTGTGAGGTGGGTTGATCCGAGAGTGACTGGCCCAAAGTCACCCAACCAACGTTCATGCCTATAGCAGTATTAAAACTACAGTGTCCAGGTTTCTAGTCTGGTGCCTTAACTATTAGGCCAGCTTTCATCTAAGTCTTACATCTTATATTTTACACTTATCAATACCATGTTTCCTCAAAAATAAGACAGGATCTTATTTTCTTTTGGCCCCCGGAATATGGCCTGGGCCTTATTATGGGGGGGGGCTTATTATTTTGGGGGTGGAGGAGGTGGCAAGCGTGGGACTGGTTGTCCCATCACCGCCGCCTCCCCTCCCTATTCTTCACGCCGGCTGAGCAGCTGGTCCGCAGCTGCCGCTCATGGAGCAGGACTCTGCAAGGCATGTTGTCTTGCATAGTCCTGCTCCACGAGGCAGCAGCGGCGCAACGAGTCTCACAAAGACTCATTTCTGGCAGGTCGGGTGGGGATGGGCCGCGTCCTACCTGACACTTGTAGCCCCATCACATTCCTCGCCGTTGTGTCCAGAGAAGCACGTTGCAAAAGAAAACCTCTTGCGAGTTAATCAAACATCTCGAACTCATGAGACGTTTTCTTATGCAACGTAATTCCCCGGACACAAAGGCGAAGAACACAATGGGGCTGCAAGTGTCAGGTAGGACATGCATCTC
Source organism: Pseudoxenodon macrops (assembly GCA_032467955.1). Taxonomy (NCBI): domain Eukaryota; kingdom Metazoa; phylum Chordata; class Lepidosauria; order Squamata; family Pseudoxenodontidae; genus Pseudoxenodon; species Pseudoxenodon macrops. The sequence continues at coordinate 75,209 of JANHFT010002110.1, forward strand.
GCGGTGGGGTGCAGTTTAGGGGTGGCAGCTGGGAGAGAGGATGGGGCGGGGCTGGACACGAGACGCTCATTTTAGCAGCGTCTGGCTTTTCTCCGCTTCTCTCTTTTGGGCAAGCTTTGCAAGGAAACTCCTTGCAATGTAAATAATTTTTTTTAGCAGCCAGATGCTGCTAAGATGTTCAGACACAATTTGGGGGTGATGGGATGGGTGTGGCAGGGCTGAACGCGAGACGCTCATCTTAGCAGCATCTG
>JANHFT010002110.1:75559-96416 GCA_032467955.1 Pseudoxenodon macrops
GGCGCCATGGGTCCGGTGTAAGGGGCCGAGCGGCCCCGAGCGGACTGGGGAAGGGAAGAGCGGCCTGCTATGCTGGCCATGCCCGCCCCTTCAGGAGGGCTTATTTTTGAGGGAGGGCATATATTTACGCCCACCCCAAAAAGCAGACTTGGTCTTATTATCAGGACATGTCATATTTTCGGGGAAACATGGTAATTACCAATGAATTCATTACTATAATATAAACAATACAATATATTATTACAAAGAATCTTGCAAATCTCTGCCATAACATATTTTGCTGCACCTTTTTACTAGTAGAAAAGTCCTTATCGTCCCTCTTCGAAATCCTCTGGAAATCCTGCTCAATCCATTTATCCAATACTTCTGAGGACCAAACTATAACTATCAGAATCAGATTCATAACTTGAATTTTCCAATCATGCAGGGGAGGCAGGAAATTTACTTGAAAAGCAGAATTGGGTAGAAGGATATGGGGTGTGGAACTCCCCCTGTGTGTATCCTATATTCTTGAGGCCCTTTCAATTTATTATAGTTGGGTGGCGGGGAAATGAAGGGAAGTTAGCATTTCACCATTTCATCTCTCTTTCACTTCACGAAAGCAAACATAAGATGCCTACAGGAATTCTTTCAAAGTCCTCAATAACAACTTCACACTGGGTCACATGACTGGGGAGAAACAAGTGGAATAATTTTAACTGGTATGTTTCCCACCCCCTGCAGTCTGCTAGATCGACTCCAGTTTTAATCTTTCTTTTGCCGATTTCTCCTTTTACCAAATTTGATTCTCTTGGGTTGGGGAAAAGAAGAGAGAGTCAATTGAGTCACACTGAACTCCTAGTGACTTTGAAGACACCTCCATGTTGCTTCCTTGACAATGTACTGTAGTACTTTGTCAATACCTCCTTTCAATTTTTATTTTACTATAAAATTTATAGCCAGATTTTCCAACAGTACTCCTCAAAGCGTTAACCATATCCAAACCAATTTAGCTTTCTAAGATCAGTCAAGATTAGTTATCTACTGCACAGTCAGGAGGTTAAAGCTATATGCGTTGCAAATGAAATGTGTTTTTTCTTAGTCTCAGGGCCTCACTTGGTCTTTCAAATGTCTACAAAAGGATGTATTTCAAAACTGGACAGGGTCAGGACAAAGATTAAATCAGATTTCATTTTAATTTTGGTAGTCAATACCATTAATGTATATATTCTTCTGTCACAATCAAAATTGGTGGCAATTTTTGAAGATCCTCTGATTGCCATCTTCAAGGCTTTAGGAAACTACATGATCTAGTAGTGCTTCACTATTCTAGAACAAAAATAAGTAGGTGGTGTAGGGCTTCCTGCCTAAGCAGGGAGTTGGTCTAGAAGACCTCCAAGGTCCCTTCCAACTATGTTATTCTATATTCTATATTCTAAAACTGAACAGCAAAATTCATTGTGGATATATAGAATTAATACAATCTTGCATACCATAACTGGCACAGCGCATAAGTTAAAGGCAGCAGTAGCAGCCATTTCAAATTAACAAAGAATTTTGCAAGGTCTGATCACATGGTACCTTGACTCATGACAACAATTTATGACCAAAATTCCAATCCCAATTATGACTATAAATTGACAGCAATCTGCCTTATCTGCTTGCAGATAAGCTAGCAGAGAAGAGATGTTTGTAAGTATGATTATTTAAATACAGTATATCTAGAAACTCAATACAGAAAACTGAGAGTCACAGAACACTAACGTTTGTATCATATACAATGCTAATCCTTATTAAGATTACATTTAAAAACAGACAAAATTGAGAGACAGTAGAACCTCAAGTTTCTTTAGCAAAGTTAGTGAATCACATTTAAACATCTGGAAGTATATCTTCTGTTGCCTGCATAAGCATGAAATTCAAGAGCATGCATAAATTGAAAGCCCAAAACAAATTCAAAATCATGAACAAAGTTCTAGGTTATGAATAAGCAGCAAAGCAACATGATACAGTATTATAATATAAATTAATGCACTATTCTTACAGCATTTTACAAATATTAAGACACCACCCAAGGTACTAAAAATTTGATATTAGTAACTACCTTATTTCAACAACAAGCACTATTTTCTACTAATTATATTTCTTTGAAATGTCTCTCGTTATTAGAATTATATTTGATAGGGCCTGGGGAACATGTTCTTAGCACGCCATTACATATTGCAAAAGTTTAACATAGAAGTTTCAAGGTAAGAGATACAGTTCAAAGTTTTACAACACTAAGCTGCAAATTGACCTTGCAAGCTAGGCTATCATCTAGCTGTGACTCATATATACAGCTATAAACAACTGGCTCAGGCTTAGTCAGATTAGTTAACACAACTTCTCCAAAAGTTGTCATCAAACTGAAGTTTTGGAATACAATAAAAGGCATAAATGAACATAACTCCTTAATTCAAATTTTAAATAAATTGCTGCTATGTATATCTTGCTCTTGCTCTTACCCATTCATGATCCTTACAAAATATTATACCATCCTGGTCTACATCAATCATTTCTCAACCTTTCAGCAAAGATCAATACAGGGTCAGAATCTCTAACTATGGGTAAATCCCCCGAGCACACATATATGGCTCGTTTTTTGACAGAAAAGAAAAGAAGACCCTAGCTACCCAATATTCTTAACTATTTCTGTAAGTACCTTCCATTATCAAAATCAAAATGTAAACCAAACAAAACCCAACCAAAAAATAAGGCCCACTGCCAGGTCTTTTTTTTAAATGCATTTTAACTTGGAGGCATGCCTAACAATATCTTTGCAATTTCAATAGTACAAAAGATGTTCCTACACTACATAGCACATATTTCCTTTATGCAGCAGTTTTGGTATCATCACGGTACACACATTAGCAGTTTTTAGGTCAGCACTTTTTGAATACTAGAAAATGGTAATCCCTTGAGTTCTCTATCATTCACTCTTTTTGGTGGTAGAATTTTTTTTTTTTGTTAAAATATATTTAATTGAAAACTTTAATTGAAAACTTGTGCATATAGTTAATAAGTAAATGTTGTTCAATGCCTGGAGTTTTCTTGCAAATAAAATTGTGGAAAAGTGATGTAGCCTTTATTGTCTTAGACTGCATTAATCATATTTGGACTTTTAACCTTTTTTCCTAGTATCTGCAAACATGTCCTGAAGCTGGTTAATGGCTAAAACTTATTCTAGTCATCTTTGTTCAAGCCTACTAATAAATATTTAAAGCTTTGATGGATTTTTACACAAAATGGTAGCCACAAAGACAGTAGCAATATCTAGTTTAAAGAAGTATAAAATAGATACTTCTGTTTTGGTTGAGACTGACTTATACTATGTCCAGGTGTAAATGTCCAGCTCCTTAAGCGATTTAAATAATTTTACCTGTAACCAGAAATGTGCATGGAAGCATCATAACTGAGGTAATACATCGAATTGTGTGCAATAATCCCCTGGCAACCACTTCATTGGATCATGGCACTTCACTGATTCTAATCTTGCTTTCAACATTTCTGACAGTAAAATTTGCACAATCTTCACATAGATTATTGACAGAGGTATGTGGCAATATAATAAAAATATGTATCATTTCATTTTAGTAGAAAAAGTCTGCAATATAAAGCTATCAGTAAAGTAATCCTTTACAACATCTAGGATTATATATATTTCATATTTCAGTGCTATTCACACTAAATATCTAAAGGATTACTACAAACTTGCCACATTTGAGAGAAAGCATTAACTTATCAGAACAGATAAAATGTGTTTTACTATGTTTGATATCATGTCTAATTTGATGAATTGAAAACATCAAGAGGCAGAAAAAAATATGACTAAAGCAAATAAAAAAAACCAATGTGTTTATGCAACCTTTGTATATTTCTGAAACCACAGCTATGAACTTTAGATTCCATACCATCTTGACTAGGATTCCCCATTATCCACACACCCAAACCATCCCAGAAAGTTCTCCTTAAAACAAAAACAAAACCTCCTTAAAAAGTGAGGTTTTGTCTGGCTGCTTGAACTGAAGCTAAAATTTGAGGTCCAGACTTAAAATTAACATTTTCACAACATATATTTACAAAAACAGAGATTGAAGGGACAAAGTTCAGTGATTTACCTGGGGTTACTTCTTTATACCAGATTACTAAAGGATTTGAAACATTGAATAGTAAACTAGATCATTTTGGAAATCAAGGAGACCTTGAATAACATTAGCATCTAAAAATAGTCAAGAGAGTTGGGAAACAGAGAGGGAATGAAAACTAGGGATTTTACCTGTTTTCTAAAAAGAAAGAAAGAAAGAAAAGGGGGGAAGATTATGCTGTATGGAAAAAAATATAAACGCAAGAGACAAGTATTACATTAAACAACACAATTTAACAGACAAAAAAACCCGCAGCCCAAGCCATTTTGTTTCAGAGCTAGCATATCAGCTAAACTGAAGCTGGCCCTGACATTTGCTCAGCCAGGGCATACCAAAGACAAGCTGTTCAATGCTGTCAGATGACAAGGCTTAATCCACTGCAACATTTGCAGAGTCAGACAAATAATCTCTCCCCCATATTTAGCATTAGTTTATTAAATGAATTTTCCTCTTCCTAAATTTGCCATTGCATATGCTATAAATTTACACCTACACCATGCATACTATAAGCTTTTTGTATAGAAATCAACCCGTAGCACAATAACGACTGGAAACAAAAGTAAAACTGCAAATACCCTTATCCTTCCAACTGTTCAGCTGACTGTCCATCTCTCCTCACAGTGGATCTGCCCTTTCAACTCGGTTTATCAATTATGCATCTCAATGAAAAGGCTGCAGTTGGAGAAATAAAACACTGAGACATGAAACGTCAAGCTTCCTCCAGCAGAGGTCTGCAGTCTCTCGCTTGCTGCACAACTGCTGCAGGACTTAAATCACCTGACTGTCTTCTGGGTGTGAAGCAGACTGACGCAGTACAATCAGTAACTAGGCTACTGATTCCTCAATTCAATCTGCTTACCCTGGCAACCATTAACCTGTTGATAGTACAAAAATCCAGTGGTGTGGGGGAGAGGGGCACACTGATGCTGTAATACATAGACAGAGCTTTCCTGAGAATGTTTGGAATCTGGGGGAAATACATGAGAGAGTACATGTATTAATAGAAGTATTTTTTGAAAAAAATATAATCCATATTGAGGACGAACATTTAAATTCAAGATGTGTATATGCTGACAAATGAAATATTAAGGCAGCATATTTATAATTCTCAAAATATCACTGCTCAATTATTTTAGCATTATTTCTTCCACTCCTGAAGAGTAGGATGTATGCATTATATAGTACAGTGAATCAACAAAGCAAAAAAAGACCAAGAGAAAGGCTAACTGCTCAGAAATCTTAACATTAAGCTTTATCAGGTCTCACCTTACATAGACTTCTTTCTTGTTAAAGACACTTTGCATGAATATGAATATATATTCAGTCTTCTTCTGCATTTGTAATTAATTAGTAGCACTAACTTAAATACGTAAAAAGAGTATTTTATAAAAATAAATGCTGAACTATGTAACAGTAAAGGAAAAAAAGATGACTTTTCACTTATAAACAGAAGGTGGCATCAGTTGTCTACTTTAGATTTTTGTAAATTTCTGAAGTAATTGAAATGTCAGAACTCTGAGAGAACTACCGGTACTTAAGAATTTGTAGTCTGATTTTAAGTAGTTTCAAAGTAATGTACAGATAAATTAATGATCAAATTAATTACCCAGTAATATCTGGAATAGGAGCACATATGTGAAACAATTTCCAAACCTGAAAAGCCTATATAAAGGTTGCACTGAATTGTCCAAAAGCACATGGTGCTTGGTTTCAAATCCGATTTTATGCTGAAACCCAATTAACATTCAGTGCCTTCTTTTAAGTTTAAATCCATTAATTTGTAACCTGCATTCTGAAACAAAGGAGGACACTTATTGTCAACTTCTAGGTGATAACATCCTTTTAGACATTTGAAGAGTGCTGTCATATACCCTCTTTGTAAATTCACTTTTTTCAAGAATAAACATTTCCAATTTCTTCTATCATTCTTCATAACATTTTAATTTTAATCTCTTGATCATCTTCCTTTGACACTGTTCTGGTTTGTCTAAATCCTTACTAAACTATGATGCTCAAAGCGAGGCAGAATACAAGTTAGAATATATACAATAAAAGTGCTATATAAAGTAAATTACAGCTGGTCAAATCTCTTTAAACATTTTAATAATATCTAAACTATATTACAAATGTGTAAACTAGCAAAAGTGGCATTACAAATTGTTTTAAATTATTATATTGCCGATCTTGATCTATATTGCATTATATTTTTATGCTTTGCATTGCACTTAGTTATTAAATGAATTTCAAATAAAATATTAAAATTATTTAATCCCACTGAAGAACTCTACAAAGTTAAGAGTCAAACATCTAATGATCTGTAGAAACTAATATGTAATTAATGAGTTGTTCATCCTTGCAAAGGAAAGCTGGCAATAACATTAATTAAAAGTGAGATCTATATTCTTGTGAGAGCTCTTTCCTCATTCTTTGTAATTATGATCTTAATAGCCATTTTAAATTACAGCAATGATATTCTCTAGCTAGCAGTGATCCCTCCACACTTTAAATGCATTGTTCTACAAAACTGATATACTCAGTTTATAGTAGACATTGAAATTAGTTTCAATCAGGCAATATAAGCAAAATTTATTTGAACATATAACTGGGGTTTCCATGGCTCAACACATAAGCCATGTTATAAAAACAGCAATCCTCTTACTGCATATATTAATGTTTTTCTTCTAAGAGCCTAGTTGATTCTTTTTAAATATTAATTAAGGAGGGTCTAAATTATACATTGGTACTGAAATGAATCTGACTGGTTGACATTTTTACTGAAACAGAAAAAACATAGCTAGCATTTTAACTAAAATTAGCTCTGAAGATAATATATTCTTTTTTCAAAAAGGTCAGAAGGATAATTATACATGGTAGGAAAGCTAAATATCAAGGCAAAATACAATATCTGGCAGCACATTTTGATCAATTAATCAGTTGGATTATTAGTTAACTTTAAAAAATTCATTACTAAAACTTAGAATGATAGCTACCATTATAGATGAATGAAACTCAATTGTTCACATTTTTACATTTATTTTAATGTAACAAGCTGCCTAGTCATATATCTGAGAAGGATGACTAAATAAATCTAATAAATGAATAATTTCTCCCTTCCAAGAATTAGCCATTTAATTGCCAAGTTTCAGGATACTGGATACTGTTCATTGTAGAACCTGCATATTTTCTGGTGAATTCACAGGACTTTTCACCTAATGCACATGTGGGCTTGGCAATGGAAAATTTTACATTCTGGCAAAAAAATCAATGCATCAACAGGTAGAAGTCCCTGCTGAACAGGAGTAGGTAAGGACTGTGCATATACAAAATACCTTTGAAATACCTTCAATAATTTCTTGAGGCAATTGGCCTACAGAGTAACTTCTATGATTTTAAATATCAAAACATCTTCTGAAAAACCTATTTCTTACCATTTGATTCTAATTAGATTCTAATTCAAGTCACACACACACACACACACACCAAATCTGCTGTATGCTACCCAGAGTGACTTTTGTGAGATGGGCATAACAACAGCCATTGGTTAGTTTCAGCAAATTCAACAGTTACAACCTTTTTAGATCAAGGAGACAATGACTACACTAATTCATGCCATTGTCATCTTCTGATTACACAATTGCAATGTTTTATATGGGCTGCCCTTAGCAAAGCTACAGATAGTATAGAATGCAGCTGCCTACTTATGGCTGGTAGAAGCCACTACAGCGAAGTGATATTGATATTGTGAGGGGTACACTGATTGCAAATTAGTTCTAATTCCAAGTTAAAATGCAGGTAAAATCCTGTAACATTCTTATGGCTCAAATTGTAACTATGCCAAATGCCGGACTGAATTTTCCAGCCCGATATATCAGGCTGAAAAGATATGCTACATGTTCTCACCCCGTAACCTTCTTGGTTGCATTCCCCTTACCTTGGAACAGCTTACCCAAGGTCAAAATGGATTCCTCCTAGTAGAGACTGAAGAGCATCTTTTTCCACATAACCTCTGAAGGACACAGTGCTACATAAAGTGGTAGCCGATAGCAGAATCCACATCCGCAGGGCAGGGGGAAGGGGAGCTTGCAAGTTGACCAATGTGATGCAATTCAGAGAAAACAGCATTCCCCCTAAAATTAAATTGGTTCCAACCTTTCTCTGGTTTAGAAAGGCCATTAAAAGACAGCTATTACAGGAGACCTTGTGGGGAAACATTTTTTTTTTCTACAATAAGTTTTAATTTTCTCTGGCAAATGAAACCGACATAATGGCTTATTGTTCCTTTGTTTTCATTTTTGCTGTTTTAATTTAGGCTACATTTTAGAAGGTCATAGAATCTCAAATGAGCACGTTGTTCCTAAGGTTGTTACTAATATTTTAAAAGTTGCATAAAATGCATTTCCATAAAAATTTAAAAAATAGGATCTTGCCACACATTAAAAGCAAATGAAAGTGCAGAACCTGGTCAACAATTTTATACACATCTAAAAATGTCAAAAGATTATTGTTTCTTCAATTTATAGAAGGATCCTAATTCTGTGACTTCCATATATTGCACAACAGTGTGAAGTTGCCCTAATTAGCATACTTAGGCAATTCTTACATATCATCCCACATTTTATGATAATGCTGATAAATACCCAGCCAAAGGAATGGCTGCTGGAAAATATAAAATAAAAGAGTTCTAGTTCTCAAACTTAAAGTAATGTATAATCCTTAGGTCTGAGTATAAATTGCACATTAGAAATACAAAGGAAAGAAGCTAAACCACCCTTCTTGTTAATTAAATTACCCTCTTGTTAGAAACAGATCACATATTGGGTACAATTTGTAATGGATACAATTTCCAACTACAAGCTATTCTAAGGGCACAAGAATTTGCTGAACACAACAGATTTTCTCTCATTATTCTTCCATTATATGCATTTAGAGATATATAGTCTCTAAACTAAAAAGATCCATTTAGCAACCAATCAAATCTTTATTATGATCATAAATATCATTACTTTGAATACCCTCAAACTAACGTTATTTCTCTTTTACAAATTTTTCAAGACCTCTTCCAAAGTAAGATCTAATGGAAGCAAGTTCTTGAACATAAGAAATGAACTGATAAGATAAAAAAGGCCTATTCTTATTAAACCATCTTTACCCTTTACTTATAAAAATGTCCAAATGTTTCATTTTAGTTAAGCTTTAGTCCTCTCCAATTTCTGCTTTTCCAACTTTGAGGTACTTTTTCTGAAACAAAACAACTAGGTCTGTATAGGTATGCCAGACAAAGCCACACTGCCAATTTATATAAAGAGCTAATAATAGCTGTTTTAAATCTTTTCCTTCTTATTCCAAACCATGGATCTTGTCTTTTGCACTGCTACTTCATGTCATCATTTTTCTAATGAACTACTCAACATAATCTGAAAAATGGAAGCTACAGTAAATACACTTTGGTATCAAAACGAGGTGGCAGTAAGTAGGCCAGAAGTTTCAATAATAAGTATAATAAATTATAGTTGCATTTGAACACTGTACTAACAGCCACAAGCATCTCAATAAATTCATATTTAAAACTCACAGAATTCCCTGTAAGAATATTGGGATTTCAGGTACCAGAATTCCCAGCCATTATACCCAAGAGAATTCTGGAAGTTGGATGCATGCAGAGAGAATCAAGCTGGGGAAATTTTACAAAGACAGTTTAACTGTAGCATCTAGTTTCTGTTATGATCAAGATGAAACTTAAATTAAAATGGCTATTTATATTCAGAACAATGGCAAGCAAAGAACATAAATAGTTGTTTTCTCAGCAGAAGAGCTGTATAATATGAAAACACACATGACAGAAATGTGACATGCAGAAGAAATGTAAATAGTTAATGAAATGCAAAAGAAGTTAAAGCAGATTACCTGAAGGCTCACTCAGCTTTGATGAAAACATAGAAAGGGGTTTCTCCTTTTCTTTAACTGAAACATCTTGGCTCTCGGCTCCCTTTCTTACAATGACTACTCTTTTCTCTGAGGCCAAAGGAGTAACATCAGGGAGAAAATCCTCCTTAGCTGTTTCGTGTACTTCTCCGTCCAGGTCTTCAGAGGATTTTTCCAAAGAAAGATCCTGCTCTTCAAATTTGCTATGTATATTTTTTAGAGACAAGTCCTGTGCTACTTCTTGGTAAGCAGGTGGCATCAGCTCAGCTTGAAGAGTTTCACGAGGATTTTTACTTTCATTCTCCTTTAATATATCTTCGGTACTTCTCATTACTTTTTCAACTTGATAAGGGACTGTGCCATCTGTCTCTGGAGAGGACTGTGCAGACAACACAATTTTCTCTTTCACTATGGGTTCCTTAAAAACAGAAAAACCATCAGTATAGCCACCAAGTTCTTCCATGTGTTGCTGTGGAGTCTTTTCTTTCTTAGCTAGATCTGCAACCTCTGCTTCCAAAAACCAAGTAGTTGGTTCGTTTTTTGAAGTTTCCAGTTGAGGCTGGAATGACTCCAAGTAGGGTTCACTAAGAGAAGGCTGTACTTCTTTGTATGTTTCTTTCTGGCCTCCATTTGGTATAATATTGGTAGTTATTTCAAATAATGATTCTTTCACAGCTTCTTCTTTCTGCACAAGATTAATTTCTGGTTGACCACTAAATGAATAGCTTTTGTCAGATGGCAATGAGGTCCATTCAAGATGCTCACTGTACTCAGGCACAGGTTGTGATACACACTCTGCGATTTCCACTTTTGAATAATCTGTGAACTCTGATGAAGATTCTTTAGTCTCTTTAACTAAATCACATGCAATTGATATATATGAAATGTCTAAATCTTCTAGAGGTGGGTTATTCTCATTGTCGGGTTTCTTAGCAGCTTCAACTGTGAATTCTTTTGCCTGGATTACTGGTACATTTGTTGCTTCCTGATAAGATGGAGGCTTCTCAGATTTCTGTATTACATTCTCATAATCATTCTCATATTCATCAGCAGCAGTGAATGTTTCAAATGGGGATATTTCAAGCTGCACAAGAGGCCCTCCAACCACAGCAGAGTTTGCAGTTAATGGTGCTTCCATAACAATATCCGGCAAGATAGGGGATGGAGATGTTTCAAACCCTCCTTCAAAGGAAGGGCAGAGCTGTACAGCAACATTCAAAGACTCTTGTGATGACTCAGATGATTGAACCAAATCAATCTTTGTTTCATAAGCAAGCTTGGGACTAATGATGTCATGAAGTTCACTCTCAAAAGCTTCTTGAACCAAATCTGGAGTTAGACCTTCAGGGACATTAGTATCAGAGACCTTCCTCAACAAAATATCTTCTTTCTTTGAATCAACTTTCTGCTCTTGGCCACTTGTCAAATCAATATGGGTACTGCCAAATTGGTCCATCATTTCTGCTATCTTTTTCTCATCTGTTTTATTTTCATATGCCTTTTCTTCTGTTACAGGGAGAGATGTAACCATATTGCTCTCAATTTTCTCTGATGATTCAAATTCTGTACAAGTAATGTAAGACTGTGAAGATTCCTTTGAGGCTTCTGGAGTGTTGGGGAAAGAAATATCTTCATTGCTACTTTCATTCTCTTTTTCAATGACTTTATGGGTAGACAGAGTCTTAGCTTCCTTGACGTAATTGTCTGCAATACTTCCTAGTTTATTGTCTATCTCATTCTTAGATACATCCTTAAAATTACTACTTTCATTACTAACCCAAGAGAGCTCAAAAGGCTTTAAATCTGCATATTCATCTCTTGAATAATGATTATCGACTAAAGTTATATTTTCACCATGATCATAGATAGCATGCTTCCCGTCTTCAAGACACTCTTTATCTTGCTCTACAAATAATTCAACAGGTGATTCTAGAGAAAAATCCTGTTGGCACACGGATAATTCTTCTGTATCAGGACTTTTTTTAGTATCCAATGGTTCCTTAGTCTGAAATAGACAAAATGAATGATCCGTAGCATATGAAGGTTTTACATTTGCAAATTCATTGCCATCATCTGCAAGGAATGGGTTTTGTGCAGTCTGGGTAGTAAGTTTAAACACATCGCTTCCAATTGGACTGTAAGTATGTTTTGCAGATAGTTCATCTGATAATGTATCAAGAGCCGCATACTCTTTAAAAGGATTGACTGAAAGAGTAGAGAGGGAGGGAAGAGAAGCAGCAGCATCAAGAGAGGCAGCAGCAAAATCTTCTTGCCTGGCTGAGCATGCATGACCCAGTTGTTCTTGCAAGTCCATACCTTTGTCTGTGGCCGTGGACAGAAAGAACAGTTAGCAGCAATGCAAGTAACCTCAAAAGTTAAAGCAATGCTAATGACAGGTTCCAAAACAATGGCTAGCCCAAATCTTATTGTAGAATGATTAACAGAAAAAGCATGCAAGATTAAGAAAATAGAATCAAAGTTAATGAAGCTGTGAATGCTATGCAAAATAATAAACCCCTGGAAGAATTCAGAACAGTACTAAGTGTACAAGCTTCATAACGTAGATGAGTAATGGTTCTTCTTTATCTTAATTCTCCCCTCTTTTTTAAAAAAAGTTGCCAATAAAGAAATGTTATCGCTGAACAATAATTCAGAGACTGGCTAATGGTTACAGACAGGTATTTCTTTTTCCCTCCCCTGCTTTTTCTGTTATGTGCATTAGCATTAGCTATGTTCAGTGCTAATCAGCTTCAGTGAAAAACCTGTTCAGCATTAACCAGAATAAGTATTAACAACTTGAAAAGTAAACCCTAGGAAAGAGGAAATTAATACTAGGGGAAAGGAAGAAAACAGAAGCCTGTAGCCTATTTCCAGTTTTAAAAATTGGTAATTATTACACTTGTACTGGTCCATATAACATGTCTGATAAAAAGGAAAAAAAACTTATTACAATTACAGTAGCAAGCAGCACTAACACTAATACATCATTAATTCTACATAATTAATGCTAACTATGTCAGCAACAGGAACTATATTAAAAACAGTTTATCAGTACCTAAATCATCTTGTAGAGAAGGGTCCAAGAATTCAAAAAGTGTGTTTTGAATTTAAAAACATTCACTCTGAATTTGTATTTTATTTAAGTCATTAAAAAAACAAAGTTATGTTTATTAAATTTGGGTTTAACATTCTTGGATCCAAACCAAATTTTAGTAAATACACAAAGATGCTATTAGTGGGAAGGGAATACAAAAGACACTGGGCGTACTCTAATGCAAAAGGCTAGCTGAAATGACTTGCCTGCAGAAGAATGCATCAGAGGTTCAGATGCAACAGGAAGAGCAAAAAGTGTCTCATCTGAAAAACAAATACAGTATGACCTCAGCAGAAATAAGTATGGAAAACAAAGTATTTTCAAAAAAAGAAATAAGGGAAGGCAATATTCAGTTTACAATCTTAAACAGATCTTTTACACAAGAGAAATGAAGAGAAAATGTAATTATGGGAGTTACATGCTATATGTCTCCAGTTTTGTACTACAAACAGCATCCTCTATATCAGATGGAAGTGTACATGATATCAACTATACTAGAGGGAGATTTGGGGTCATCTGTCAGGTAGAACTCTCACAAAGTACATTACATTAAATAAAATCAAATGTAGACATTATTTTGAGCATCCAATGACTTCACAAATGCAGATAAATATTTCAGTTCCTTTTATCAGTCACAAGGACAGTTTTATGGGATGGAGTTGTATGTGCTTCTGATAAGAGAGAAGGAATTCCAACTTTTTCTAGCCTTTCACCTATTCCAATTAATATGTAAATAAGTATTAAATAATAATTGTATCTCTGGTAAAACTAAATACCACAGTGAATTGTTATTATTATTGAACAATCAAGAATGTCAATATAAAGTCATGAAACTGCAAGATAAGCAAAATGCAATATGCTAGATTGAAATTTCAGATCTGTATAGATGGCTCCTTTTTCTTCTTCCACAAATCTAGCAAGTTCTTACTGCATTTTCATTTAATTCAATAGTTAGTAATATACAATAATACTGAAGGATTTATACTGAATCAAAGAGCAAAACAACATCAATTCAGATACTGACAACAACAATCAGGCTTTCCCCAGCTTTTAGTTCCCATATTTGAACAATTCTGTCAAGCAACTATTTCACAAGTAGAATACTGAAGAAAAGAAGAGTGCATACTAGTTCTGATAAGTCAATGCAGTCCTTGATTCAAAGTGTCAGTGTCAAAGCAACAGGATTCAATTTTCCAAATCAAAATGTAAAAGTATCTATGCATACACTATCAAAACAATTCAAACAGATTTGATTCAATTCAACTACTTGATTTAATTTGGAAAGTCAAATCCATTCAGATACTATATTTAATTGAACTGTCTTCTAATCCAAAACAAGATACTGCTAGGAGTTACAGTATTCAGATATAAAACAGAGATGCTTTGGATTCAGTATGGGCACTTAACTATGCCTTTCATGAGTTCCTTGGAGAAGTGTACCATTTAGACCACAAAAGGCATGGCCTGGGTTGGATCTGATTACTACATTGCTCTATGCTTTCCAAGGTACATCTGTTAACTGTTTGCGCTAAGGTAAAATAAAATTGATCTTTAAAAACTATTTAGAAAGTGAGCAAACTAGACCATATTTAAGGGAAGCAATGCACATTATAGCTGCATAACAATAAAGGTAGCTAGCTGAGCCCCCTCTCAGTACTTTTGTAGATGGTTTGCTTCCAAAAGTTAGTACAAGTAAAATATCTCTGTAGTGCAGTATCAAACGGAAAAAATGAAGGAGTTACTGGCAGATCATTTTATGCAGTTACAACTGCTCGTAACTGTACACATATACCTGCTGGAAGTGTTGTGGCAAGGGACCCTAACATAATGTAGAGGAAATTCCTTTTGAATATTATTGTTTTGGTATTTAATATTCAATTGGAAGGTTTGGCTACATATTCGCTATTGGATTTTGGACTGCTGCACATTAACCACTGTACTGATGATACAAGGAGGTACTATCAACAGTCTTATATGGACTGCAGCCTGTGTGAATAAAAGTGACAAGGTATAGCTAAATGTCTCTGGAGATTCTCAGTCATCCAGGTCATGGCTGAAGAGCTGAAGAAGCTTCTTGAATGAGAAGCAAAATGTCTTCAAAGAAAAATAAAAACCAGAAAGTTTAATTGCCTCTTCAAAAAGCATCTTAGGGTCAATTGACATAATTAATTTGAACAAATGGCATGCCAGTGACTGCCTTTAGAAGCTGAAAGCTCTGTCATTACAGCAGGCATTACAGGTAGTCCTCAACTTATCACCACACTTAGAACTTCCATCACTAAGCAATGTGGTTAAGTGAATTATTCTGAATCATTACATTGGAAACCAAACAGGCCATGCCCTCTATGAAGTGGAGTGCTTTTTTTAGTCCAGGGTAGCAGCAATCTGTCACATGGTCCTCTGTGGAATGAAGGGCTACTATTGCCTAAGTAGAGAAGCTACACTGGCCATATTTCCTTTTGTGAATAGTGGCAGTATTCTTAACCTGGTTGCTTAAGTCTCATCGTTCTCAGGCAATGCTGGAAAGGAATTCTAGGCCAGCTAGGACAATCCTTTGCACTGTGGATGAGTACTAGGAAGCACAAGTGGCCAAGTGCTACAAGTAGGCACTAGAGAATGTAATCCGGCAAGTGTTGTGGGTGGCGGGAATGTAGATTGTGGGCCTGGCAGCAGCAGAAGTAAATATAGTCTGAATATTTATCACATGACTAGGGGATGCTGCAACATTTTTTCAGCAGTTTTTACACTTGTAATTTTGAATGGTCACTGAATAGTTGCTGAACAAATGGATGTTAAGCAAGGACTAAGTATAACAGGCTTTCTTTCTATAATATGTTACTTTGAATGAACATTAAGATTTTAGTTTTTAATGCATTTCCAAAATCAATTCATGGGGTTGATTGACTTTTATAATACCAGATGATATGAGACCATGACATAAAACATTTTTATTGGTTATGAATTTAAAACAAGCCTATAGCTAATAGCAAGACAAGAAAGGTTAGCTTAATGGGAATCAGAAAAGAGAAAGGTTCCACTCCACCAACTCCGTATTTCAAAATACACAAATGTTGCTCCATTATTGCAGTAGCAAGTTGCTCTTTTTTATTCTCTAAACACATTTGCATTCTTGTTTCTGCTTTCATTCATCTGCAGAGATTCTGAACTAAAATACTTTTTCACTCTCTTACACATATTATATGCTACTTCTTTTAGAAAAGTAGCTGAAAAACATTGTTTTAAAAATAAACATTTCTCCATTTCATTGATGGTATATGTTATATTGAACAACCCTTCATATATAACATATTGTACAAAACACCTCTGCTCTATTTTGGAATTTCCCCTCAATTTCTAAAACCCAAATTTTATGTAGCTTTTGATTTCTTAATATTTAATTAAGCAAAGGAACTAACATTCTAGTTTTATTCTGAACAGTCAACTCTATGCTTATTCAACAGAAGAAAAAGATCTAGTAAGGGAAAATAAAGAAGCACATTATGAAATAATTAAGAAAATGTAGTGATTAAGGCATAATGCTGAGGGAGACTGAGTTGTAGGCAGTGAAGCCAGGTGAGTGACTTTGAGCTAGTTATTCTTTGTCAGTCCTGGGAAGAATGATAATTCATACTAAAAATCTTGCCAATAAAACTCAGTCAGGAATAACTTAAAAGAGTCCATCCCGCAAATTGCTAAGTAATTTATCATTAGAATAAAATATTACCATTTGTTATTGCTCCAAGGCTTGAAAATATATACAAAAACATGTCTGCATACAGATTTTGTTACTTTATATCACCATGTACATTTTTATAGTTTTAACTACCGTATTACTATGAGAAAGTTTTTGAAGAAATACAAAATAAGCAGTTAGACGTTAGAAACAGCTAGTAAGCATTATATATCAAGTAGACCAGTGGTTTTCAACCTTTTCTACACCACGGACCTCTTTTAAATACCTTTTGTGGCCATGGACCATGGCCACAGACCCCCAAGACTTAACTCAATATCTAAATCAAAATATTTCTTCAAGCCTTTGCGGATCTCCTATGACAACATCATAGGTTGAGAACCACTGGAGTAGACCACTGTTGAGAAAAATGCACATAAAAAACTTGTCTTTCTATATTTATATTTCTTTGAATTTTGCAAATCAGTTTGCCAATTAAAAAGGGAAGTATACCTGGACAAAAGTTCAAACAAGCATGAACATATTCAAAAAATATACCAAAATGAACTGCATCCACAAATCTGTTTGCAAAATTAAATGGGTTATACAGAACTGAAATCATAAACTAGTATCATAGAATGTGCAAAAACAAATTTTAATGAATGCATATTTTTAGAAAAACCTAAATGATTTATCAAAACAAGAAATTAAAAGAAACTTAAAGAACAGGTTCTGAAATCTTAAAAATCCACAAGTTTTAACAGATTTCCATTTATGAGGTTTTTGCACTGTTGCAGCATCATGTGCAATTTAAAGGTGTGTTGGTCCTACCTGATATGCTCCTTCTCATGAAGTGGAGACAGCATCCAGCATGGGTATTCATCCTGCCCGTTGATTGGACTGAGTGGGTCTGAAGATTTGCATATGACGTCTCCGTCGCCTCTGGCTTCCCCAGTTCCACTCAGTCCTTCTGTTTGGATGATTTGTTGTCGGATAGCTCTGTGAAAATAGTTAGAAGTTGCTGCTGCTGCACCTCCCCACCGCAATATTCGCTCTATAAGACGCACAGACATTTCCATCCACTTTTTCGAGAAGGGGGAGTGCATCTTATAGTGAGAAAAATACGGTAATTGCAGCTGTTGAATAGAAAATAATCAAGAAGTCCTTACCAAGCAGCAATTGAAGGGAAGAGAAGGGACCCATTTCCCATTTGGCAGTATTTGATAGGACTGCTGTGCTTCATTTTTGTTGCACAATGCTTCCCCAGAAAATTTTATTATCAGTTCAGCACATAAACATATGGAACCATGTTTTCTCCAGAGCAGGTTTATTCCCTGCCTTATCTTTATTTCTTTTTATATTTCTTGCATGGAATAACTTATTACCTCTGATTGAGTTCCTCTGAATATTGTATTTTCTCTACTTACTCTTCCTTTGGATTCTGCTGATTGAGTCTACACTAGGGGACTCCAAAGTTGACAACATGGCTGGCTGAGGAATTCTGGGAGTTGAACTCTACAAGTTTTAAAAATGCCAAGTTTGGAAATCCCTGGTCTACACCATTATAGTGTCTGGTGGTTTATTAGTGTGGTGTGGTGTGGTGTGATTATCCATTGAAATGTTTCTTAATATGGAAGCAGCCAACAACAAAGGATTAATGGAAAGTGGCCTCCACATGATTGAAATTCACTTCTATTCCTAATTCTACAATCTAGGAGTTGAGAGGTATAATCAGAGGTCTGCTCTTCCTCCAAATATATGGCTGGAATATTGCTTCCAGTTGTTCAGCTGACGTTAATGAACAGCCCCCTTTCCTGCCGGTTATACATATTGTATAGCGAGAGAACAATTGGATGTCCTTTTCTTTAGAAAGAACATACAGTGTTCTTACCATTCTTTGGCAGTAATTTCAAAGTAAAACTGTTGTTGTCTTTTTTCTGCTCGGTGTCAGAATATGCTCAGAAAAGTATCATAAAAGAGAGGTTCTGCTTCTTTCAACTTCTTTTTCTTCTACATTTTAAAGATATGGCCTTGTCTATGCATCACAGTTTCCTGTCTGTGTCAGGGCTTGGGGTGGTTTTTCCAACATCTGTAGTGGCTGTGTCTATGTGACTTCACTGCATAATAAGTAATGTTCATGTGTGATAGAAACAATTTGTCTGTAAGGCTGCAACCACTGCCTGGAAACTACATTAATAAAAAAGATATAATTCGTAATTTAACAAAATAATATCAGAAATCCAAAGATGTTTTTTCAAGAGGCAACTGTACTTTCTGTTTTTTCTTTGAAGATGTTTTGTTTCTCATCCAAGAAGCTTCTTTAACATCTTGAAAGAAAAAACCAGAAAGTCTAGTTGCCTCTTGAAAAAAGTTTATGCGCTTTGGGATGAACACCCTTTGAATGATTTAGCAGGAGTATGTAGTATCAGAATCATTTCAGATACATAAATTAGGGATAATTCATTTTAAAAATCCAAGTTGTAATAATGGAATTTGGACCACATCTAAATGTTTATCAATGATATGGGTAGCTGGCTAAAGATATTGTATCAGTTCTCGAAGCAGGATAGTAACCTGCACTCTGATAGACATGCACACTCAATTTGGTGTGCATTGCATACAATATTAGCCAAGTTATTCTGGCAGCCAAGAACTGAATTTTCTAGCCATACAAAGGTGCAATAAGTTAAATAATGTACAGCTAAATGATCTGATGTTTAAGGAGACTGTCTCACTTTGTTCAATAAAACGAACTTTGGGTGACCAGATTATTCCCTATTGCTATACAGGTATGTCCCATATAATTCTATCAATTGTTCCATCTTTCTATACTCACAGTAGCAGCTTTTCTGGAGCACCCGAAGCTTGTGCAAATATTTATGGTACTTCTGATAGAAGGTGCTACATGTTCAGATGATCTCAGCCAGCATGATCAGTGATGATGTGTACTGGACGTTTAATGGGGAGCCATACGTTTGCCATCTTGGTGTTAAAAAAACGTTTACATGACTTTGGTTCTGTACGTTCAAGCTTAAAAGTTTGGAAATGCTAAAGGTTATTAATTTCTTAATTCTTTTATTTTAAGGTTTATTTCTAACATTTCTAGATAGATGTGTCAATTTAAGTTGAGGAAAGGCATGTTGCAGGAGGAAAAGGAACTCATTTTGACTGTGATGGGTGTTTTGTTGACTAAATGACATATTGTACAGCATGATATATTCAAAGCCTAGCTTTGAAAAATTAACAAACTAATAAAACAAAATACTGGATTTTACAGACTGGTACTGAACAACTTATTTAATTTTCTTCTGAATTATTAGTAATCAGTTATGAGTAATTTAAAATCTTGAATAGCAGAAAACTAACACACACACATAAATAATTTTATTAAAGTTTTTAATAAACATAGTAAAAACTAATATAAAACAAAACTAAAAAAAGTTCGGACTGCAGAAAACAATAGAAAAAATAAGAATACAGTAAAGAAAAAGAAAAGTATACGAAGAAATGCTGTTCATAACAAGTATGAACTATTTTAGTAACTTAACATTTTCTCTTAAATTTTAATAACCTATCAGCTTCTCTTAAAATACAACAACTTATTCTGGATAGATTTCCCTCCAGTATTCATCATATCACCATTCACCATATTCTTGATCTTACCATAGTGCTGTCTCCTCTCCTTCAGAGATGTCTAGTTTGTCATGAATCCTCAGTGAAAGGCATTAATTAGTTCACAGATGCATGATTTCATTGATGATGAGACAAGATTAATTGCAGACCTGGTTCACCGCATTGCAGAATATTTGCATCTGTAAAAATGGTGTTTGATGTCCACATTGAAAATATTAGTTTGTTATTTATTCCCCCCCTTCTTCTTCCAAAATCTATACAGACCCATTCTTCACCAAAATATTGCCAACTCGTTTACTCCTTTTTATATCACAAACTCAAAAAATGGTTGTTACTTAAACAGATTTGTATTTATCATCGCTGTTATTTAAATTT
>JANHFT010002110.1:103158-120827 GCA_032467955.1 Pseudoxenodon macrops
AGGCCGTGGGATCAGAGTCCCTTGTAGTCTTCTGCGCCATTGCAAAAATAAAAAGGGTGTGAAACTCGAGACCAAAACAAAATGGCCACCGCAATTTGGCGCCAACGATCCCTGGACAAACCTGCCGAACGCTGGGCTCAGGGAACGAAGCCTAACCAAGCCGCCTGCAGGAAAATTATTTTTAAATTCAACTGGGCCTCTAAACGCTGCCGGCGGTTCCTGCAATGCAACAATTTGCTTATGGCTGCAGAGCGCGACGCTCTAAAAACAGCCCTGGCCGAATGGGCGTCTAGTTCCCTCTCGGCTGCAGAGCGCGAAAGCTCTAAAACAGCCCTGATCGCTTTTTAAAATTATTTTGGAGCCCCAGCTGCTTACCCTTGGTGGCGGAGAGGAGCTCAGCTCTTGCACGCCCGAAACGCGTGGCTCGTACCACTCGTGTTGCAGCCTCCAAGCCCACTTTGGGCTATCACCAATGCGAAGAATGAAGAGAGATCGCTAAGCGCTAAAGGGAGTAACGAAGATAAATCGCTAGCCTTCTGAAGTCAGAACAAAGCTAAATCGCTAATCACTAAACTATCGATCTAACGAAATGCTTCTAACTATTTTCACAGAGCTATCCGACAACAAACCATCCAAACGGAAGGACTGAGTGGAACTGGGAAAGCCAGAGGCGACAGAGACGTCATATGCAAATCTTCAGACCCACTCAGTCCAATCAACAGGCAGGATGAATACTCATTCTGGATGCTGTCTCCACGATATGGAGAATAGGATCAATTCTCCAAATGAACATATTCCCAAAATACTGTCTGAGAGTCAATAGATCAGAGAAAAGGTACCATTTCATTTTAAATGTGACATATAGGCAAAAGAAACAGAGAAGGATTTGGGACAGGCGTGCAATTTGCCATGATGACATGCCTGCTAGGAATGGAATCTGCTTCTCTGTCTAAACTACTGGGCAAGAAAAACACCCATAATCAAAAGCCTTCAGCTTCCAAGCAGAGTATCCTGTTATGAGAGGGTAAGAGTTCACCATCAAAAACTGGATCTCAGCAAATCCTATGAATTTTTTTCCCCCAATTTGGAAATTATCTCTTCTTTCCATAAGACATTTTTGCTATCATTAGACTCTCTCCTAAAATAAATCAGAAAATATTATTTTCTCTGTGGGCTTTCTACTATCATATACTATTTATTGGCAAGTTGGACATTCTTGCCATTATTTTATCTAAAATCTAGTTTTATCATATACTTTTACAGCATTTGGAATGTTCCAAAGGTGCTTTTTCAAGAGGCAACTGGACTTTCTGTTTTTTCTTTGAAGATGTTTCACTTCTCATCCAAGAAGCTTCTTCGGGTCATTTGGAATGCTTTGCCTCTGAAGGTGAGAAGATAATGTGCTTCTCCCCTCTTCTTTTGCTTAGAAAGCTCCCTTCTTCCTGTTTGTTCACTCTACTTATGAGTGGCTAATTGCTTCCTCTTTCCAGAATTCTAGTTATAGTGTCAATACTGAGATCATCAAAAATGTAAGTTTAGTTTGAGGAACTAAATGCTGCAAATTTCTTTAATAAAGTATTTTCCTCTGGGTGAATATGTGCTCATAAAAAATATTAACATATGTAATTAACTTCTCCTACAGGACTTACTCAATAATGGTTATGTTGTAAACTGATATACTTCTTGGGGAGAGGAAGGAACTGAAAAGATTAACTTTGGTTTTTATTTATGTCAGTACTACATGACAGTATCAAACTGCTATTTCCCCCCACCCCCCAATTTTAGACATTGTTGCAACACTATATGAACAACTTGTATTCAGATTTCAAGACAAGTGTCTGCTATGCTTTAAGAAATTGTTAGGAACAATATACTTTAAAAGTGGCAAGATGATGAAAAAATTAAATATTACTATATTATAATACAGTTGTTACAGAAACTGGTGTAATGGTTCATTTGTGTATGAGAAATATCAAAATAGTATTTTTTTTAAAATGCAAAGTATGAAGCAATTTAGGAAAAGCTATTCTGCTTATTCTAATTATACAGTGAATTGCCAAGAATTACAAATTTAATGTAGGGGAGCATTGTAAAAAAATTGAAAGATGACTAAAGAAGTAATCTTGAAAATATGCATAAGTGGATGAGTTATTGAAGTTTTAGTATGTGACCATTCTACCATGACTACTTTAGGGAAATACTGATCTTATGTTACGCCTTCTTGTACTGTAATTTGTAAGGCTCATTACATATTATATCCTAGAAAATGTGAGACTGATACAATTGGTAAATTGCCATGTAAATTTAACGAAATGTTATTGTTTAAGTAAAATTAATGTTATCTTTCAATTGATACAAAATTAAAGTTAAGGTTAGCTACAATCTTCAAATAAGTGTTCTGTTACACATTTAGAAGCATTATATAAAATCAAACAAATGAACAATTGCCTAAATAACTCTATTAAAAATATAAAAGTACAAACTTCTGTGTCTATCCATAAACCAAATTTACAAGGACTGATCTTAAATTTACTGCCTCTAAGTACTATACATAATACATAAAAAACACAAGGTTAACTAACTCTATGCTAGAATTTCATATTTACATATAACATAGCCAATAATCTTGTCCCAAAAGGCAGACTCTTAACATATAAAGTACCACTTTGCTGTTCACACCTATTATGTCAAGATTAGACACACGGGGCAGAGAAAAACTATTGTATATTCTAACAATAGTGTTTAGTGTAGCCAAGGAATGATATTTGGAATTTTTGAGTGTAATCCTTTATCAAAATTATAAATGAATCCCTAAGACAGTTGTGTAATATTGTTTTTAAAATGATTTCTCCAATTCTTTTCATAAAGATGGCTAGAGAAATATATTAATCTAATATGCACAGCCCATATTTTTCATGACGACCATCCTGCAATTATCTTTGGCATAAAACTCCCACTCTTGCAAACATTTACATTATTGTAAAAGACAGCTTAGAAATAAGCCTACAAATATTTATTACTCCATCTGACTATCCATTACAGAAAAAATATTGTGTAATTTGTAAAATTCGAATGAAAAAATAAAATCTGGGAGTATAAAAATTTGTAATGAAAAGTTGGAACTCTTATATAATATTTAATTTGATACATAAACCATGTTCTGTATATTTATTAGATCAGCATATAAATGGCTTCAATTGCTTTTGGGATAGGGTCCTATCCGAAAAGACTGGAATGCTATGATAAAACTCAAAGTATTAGGTTACTTCTTGCTTTTACATCAATTTTGGAGAGACATTCAGTGTTTGGTAATGTGTTGTGCCATACTGTTGATGACTGTCTTCACTGTGTTCCATGGTATATCCAATGCCTTGGAAATATTTTTGTACCATTCTTCTGACTGATACCTTTCAAGGAGATCTCTTTGATACTTTGTAAGCTCTTTGCAGACCATAGCTTTTGCTGTAAGAGGCAACTGAATAAATGTCAGAAAAATCCTAGGAGAACTACTGAAGTTTATATGGGCTTGATCAGATTCTCTTTAATTGATTGCAGATGTGTATTGACTACTATTTAACTTGAGTTTCAATGAGATTGGTTAATTCTGAACACAGCTACATCCCTATTTGTAAGAGGGTGTGCACATCACATTACTGTAATTTTTTTATTTTCCCCCTAAAAGAGTTGAGTTTGTTTTTCAATTGTATTGTACAACTTATGTTATATTAAAGGTGGAAAAAAATCTGAAATGATTCATCTTGGTCTGTTTATTTTTACCTCCCAGAAACCTTGCATTTTAATGGGAGCATTTGTAGACGTTTTATATGCACTGTATATAGTAGCAAGTAGATGTGCATTTGGTGGAAAAGCAAAGAAACAAAAGCAGAGAAATTTTGTTAGCAGTTAGACTGATCCCCAAAAATGCAGAAAATCTGTAAAGATCTGATTCTACATCCATAAATGTAAAAGAAAAATAAGATTGAAGGTTGGAGGTTGGGCAAAAACATCCAGAACTCATGCTGTAATTCTCCCTATCCATAGCATCGTTCAGAGATACTTGGGAAAGGCAGCCTTGTCAGAAAGTCAAGTGAAACCATTCATTTTGAAGGTCTTTCAACCAAGGATATAGAAATTCTATGAGATAATGAGGTTGAAGCTTTCAAACCAGTGTTAAAAATATCTTGTAAAAGGAAGCTCCTCCTGGGATTAGTTTTCTAGTTCTAGAAACTGGAGCTTCAGCTTAGCATCCTCAGGGACAAATGAAAGGAATTCAACAAAGCCAGACTTCTTTGGTTATGAGGGATTCTCAATATAAAGTCTATATACAAATACCTAGAAAATATTATTAAAACAATTAGAATCAAATTCTTTGCAGATTATTCCAAGGCTATTCTGTATTTTTATATTATCAACCATAAAAGCCCAGTAGGAAATGCATATGGATTTGTATAGTAATAACTATTTTGGCATAGGGGAAAAATCCTCACCTAAATACTGAAAGTTGCTATAGAAATGTTCAATTGTCCCAGGAGGATACAGTCTTATGAAAGAAGAGCACCTATGTTATCAAGCACATTGAATTTGCTAGTTAGACAGCAATTAAGACCTCCAAGAGAATGAAGGCTTTTCCCTCCACAGCTATTCCAAGATTATTAGTATTTTTCCATTACATTGCAAGTTATACATCCAAATATTCCTTAATGAACTAAAAGAATATTTTCTATTTGCTTTGAATTTGAAATAGCTTTTCTCCCTTACATTTTTGCTTCCATGTTTATTGACCTAATGCATTCACAAAATAACATAAGAGTTATCCTCACAAATTGTTCCATCAAAGTGAAAATATGACTCATAAAAAGCATTAGCTCAAATCCCCAATTTAAATGTAAAGGGGAAGTGTAATAAAATGGTCTGACCAAATGTGTACAAACGGAAAGCCTGTTGTATGATAGACTTAATCCTCACTGATAGAGGGAAGTGACAATTGAGAAGCTGTTGAAGGTATAAGCATGCTACTATCTTCATTTAAATCAAGGTGAGTGTGACTGTTTGTCTCAGCAAGTGACACTTGGTCAATGTTATCTGAAATCTAAGCTTAGAACTGATGAATACCTAATACTTGAACATATGACCACCAAAAATACATTGGCTGGAGGCTAAATA
This sequence comes from Pseudoxenodon macrops, assembly GCA_032467955.1. Taxonomy (NCBI): domain Eukaryota; kingdom Metazoa; phylum Chordata; class Lepidosauria; order Squamata; family Pseudoxenodontidae; genus Pseudoxenodon; species Pseudoxenodon macrops. The sequence goes on from JANHFT010002110.1 coordinate 108,322, forward strand.
GAAAGGTAAAATATAATCTTAGATCAGGGGTGTCACATTTGCATCATCATTAACATTATCGTCACTTGACGTATCACTACTTTTTCCTTCGCTAAAATGGGGGTGGCCAGCACATATCGCATCTGGTCTACGAGTTTGATACCCATCTTAGAACATTAAGCCATTTCTATACTATTCCCAAGAAACTACATGGATATGAAATTACCGAGTTCATTTAAAGGAAATATTACCTTGCCTAATCATTTGACTTAAATATATTTCACACATAGGTCAAAAAAGCTGCTACTCCCTTAAGAATCTGTGATCCATCCAGGTCATATTGTGCAGACAAATAGATTTTTATTCAGCTTTCCACTGACTATAAAACAAAATCTGCAACTAATATTTATGTTATCAGTATTTTGTTACTGTTTCATTTCAATGTGTCAAGTTTATAACTAAGAGAAGATACTTTTATTTGTAACTGAACTTGAAATTATGCAATTCCTATTTGAGATTTTAATAACTATAGGGCTACAAATACACCTTTAAAGCTATATTTTAAAACAAGTATTTTACAATTTGATTTCTGATCATTGAAGACATTCTAAACAAAAAATGTATGTAAAACATCAGATATTTTTCTCTTATTTTTAAAATGTACTTGGAAAGGTTGCACATTAACTTTTAGGCTATTATTAAATGGCTATTAATTCTTGTTCACTTTAATTGCTACTATTTTGGAAGTTTCATCCATTTGTTAATAGTGCCACAGTATGGTATGTCTTTTGATGTTACATGTTTACATTCTATTTTGAACACATTTAAGAAATTAACTTTACTAACGCAAAAGCATCTTTTAAAGAAGCAAACAGAAAATACTGCATAGTGGTCTGTGTAGGGCCAAAGCAGGACATTGACAGACAGCTGAACTAATTTACTAGCTTTTTATACAGAAAGGGAAGTTCTCATTCCAAATACTGCTTGCTATAGGAGGACTAGAGCCATCATTCACCGATTCTTAATCCAGTGTATGCGCAGAGAAGGCGGGCTTTCAGTAACAATAGTCTGGTGGAGCCTGAAGCTTCAGTCAGCCTGCAAACCTTCCCTCTTGCAGTACAGTAGCCTACATAGGACAGTAAGAACTGAGTTCACATACAGGCTTAATAAAAAACAAGTTTTCTTAATCATCTAATCCAAGGGTGAACAAAGGGGGGAGGAGAAGAAAAATAAGAATTAAAGAGAGAAGGGGGGGGGGAGATTCCACCTTTTTCATTTATGACCATTAAAATGGGTTAAGCATCAAAAAGTCAGAGGGGGAAAAAGCAATTACTGCACCTTCCTTCTTTGTGAACATCCTTCCAGTATGCTACATTATTACACCACTGTGGCAGACAGAGCTATTCCTATAGCATCCTTATCTTTTCTATAATGCTGACATATGCATTTCTGAAGACTCCATACATTATCTCTGGTGGGAAAACTGTTAACAGACTCTAGACACAAAGGAAAAGATGCCATTTGGTGTAATAAATAACAAGAATTACAACAGCCTGTAACTATCAGTATACCTCAAACAGAACACCAGCAAATTCCCCCCCCCTTGCATCAGACTGCTTTGACAAAGCACACTGCATGCCCACAAAGTCTCTGCCACACCCATCTTCTCGCTGCAGAATCTGCACAATACAAACCTTAACACACTTCCAGCAAATCATCTATAAACCACAAATCCCCAACATTCCCTTTAAGGAAGGTCTCTTCTCCTTCTCAAAAGTATCCTTCCTAGGTGGCTCCCAGAACAGGGCTATGATGACCCAAAATTCTACTAATTCCTTCCACGTTCACAAGTTTAAACCTCACCCCTCCCTCATAAACCACTTGCACCCCAAAACCTTTTACGCCAGGTAGAGACATGCTTCCCCGCCTGCTTCTTTCCTTTCGGATCGCTTATCTTTTCTCCACTTCTCACAACCCTTTTTCTAAATCACAATCGCTGCCAATCCGCCCAATCCTCATTTCACAAGCTGCTTTGCCCAATTCGGCTGAAGGCTGACCATTCCCTCTGCCCCAACACACAAAAGAAAAACGGTACTTCCAAAGACCACATCCCCGGCCCCTTTTTCTTTTGAAAGCCGTTCATTCCCACCGCACGTATTTCAGGGCCTGGGAAAGCCAAGCCAACTTACTTACTGGGTCCCCGCCCTGTACGCGATCTCTCTCTCTCTCTCTCTCACACACACACACACACACACACACACAATTTTTGGCCTTAAGCGCCTTTTACACGACCTTCCCTTCATCACAAAGCCCCCCCAGCCACGCCCCTCGGACATCTTCCGGGATGTGAGTCCCTCCACCCGCTTTCCACAAGCTGGCGCTCCTCCAGATTACGTTGGGCTGCCTTTCTCGGCGTGCCCGGCTAGCAGGCAGGGTTAGACGGCGCTGGGCGATGCCGAAAGAGGCACCGGCGTCCGGAAGCCGCCTCCGGACCTCCCGTCCGCCCGCCGTCCACTCACCGGGAGAGCCTGGGACGGCGCCCTTCTTGGCGACCGGGGGCTCCTCTCTCTTGGGGGGCAGCGGGGCGCTCCGGGGAGGGATGGCGGGTGCGCGGGGCTCTTCCCAGTGCGGAGGTGGCAGCGGGGCGCTGCGGGGAGGCTCCCTCTCCTTCTCCCCCTTCGGGGCGCCCTCGGAGGCGACAGGGCTGGTGCTGGTAGAGACGACGGGGGGAGTCACCCAAGCGGGCTGGGGGAATGGGGGCGGGCTGGGCGGCTGCTCCCCCGAGGCGCCCCGATCCACCAGCGGCGGGGAGGAGGTGGGTGCCGGAGGGGCCGTGGGCGCGGCGGCGGGCTTCCTCTCCCTCACTTCCAGCTGCTCGTCATCCAGGTCTTCGTCGTCGTCGTCTTCTTCCTCCTCGTCCTCGTCCTCCTCGTTCTCCGGGTCCCTCACAAACTGGTACTGGAAAAGGGGCTGCTGCGGTTGCCGCCGGTCCTGCTCTGAGGCGGCCGTGGTAGAAGAGACCAAGGGGGATTGGTCCGGGTCATCCATGCTGGTCTCCGGGCTCTTTTCTCAAGGAACAATGAGCCAGATAACAACCGCCGAGCGATAAAGAAGCAGAGGGGGGAGAAAAGGGTTGGAGCTTGGCGCGCGGGGAGGGGCGGAGGCGAAGGAGGGAGGGGGCCAGGCAAGACCGGCGGCTGCGCAGCCACCGCCTCTGAGAGAGAGAGAGAGAGAGAGAGAGACAGAGAGAGATGCTGCGATGCCGCGGGAGAAAAGAGCATCCGAGCCAAGGCCGCCGCCGCCGCCTCCACGCCCTACTGAGTCACCGAAGGCGGTTACTGGCGCGCGCACAAAGTTGCAAGTTCTGGGCGAGGCGCGGAGAAGGCGGCGCCTTTCGCCCCACCCTCTCTGCCGCCAGCCTATCCGAGCAGAGAAAGATAACCAGCGGGCCAATGGGGAGGAGGGAGAGCTGCAGTTCCCGGAGGAGGAAGCCCTGCCCGCTTTTCTTCTCTACTGTATTCTTCGGCAAAGAAAAACGGTTGGGCTGGGCCAGATGAGGGTAGTGTTGCTGGTAGGGTACAGCGGTAAAGGGAAAGGCGGAAGTTCGGCACCAGGCTCAGAAGGAATCTATGCGCTCACAATTAATTTACACGCGGGGTGAGGGGCAGGAAGAATTGGGAGACTGTGCACGTGCAACCCACGGCCAGCTGTAGTCATTGGCAATTTTGCCTTCGCTGCCTAGTGCTTTACGGGATGCCATAAAGCTAAAGGAGCTCGTAGATTATATGTATATATATATATATATATATATATGTATGTATGTATGTATGTATGTATGTATGTATGTATGTATGTATGTTTGTTTGTTTGTTTGTTTGTTTATTGTTTATTTATTTTCGTCAAGCATGTATTAGAAAACAAATACAAGTATAAACATGATTATGAATACATGAAATGGATATGAATAAAAGAAAACATTAGGAAAGAGACGGTAGGCACGCTGATGCACTTATGCACGCCCCCTTAATGCACGTTATTTAATGTTATGCACATTAAATGGGTAACACTATACTGCAAAGTCATGCTTGAAGAAAAAAAATTAGGACTCAGAAGTATTGTGTATCTTAGTATACAGGTAGTCCTTGATTTAACGACCACAATTGAACCCAAAATTTAAATTGCTAAGTGAGACATTTGTTAAGTGAATTTTGCCCCACTTTACGACTCTTCTTGCCACAGTTAAGTGAATCACTGCAGTTAAGTTAGTAATAGGGCTGTTAAGTGAATCTGGCTTCCACATTAAGTGCTTGTCAGAAGACCACAAAAGAAGATCACATGACCTCAGGACATTGCAACCGTCATAAATATAAATCAGTTGCCAAGCATCTGAATTTTGACCATGTGACCATGGGGGTGCCATAATGGTCATAAGTGTGAAAAATGGTCAAAATCCCTTTTTTCAGTACCTTCTAACTTCAAATGGTCACTAAATGAACTGATATAAGTTGAGGACTATCTGTAGTCACTTTCTGATGGAGCCTGCATGCTGATGGGCAAATATGATTACTGTTAAAATTTAGGAAAGATGAATATTTGAGAGTGCTGGACTCTCCTTAGATTAGTGTTTGTCAAATATGGCAACTTTTAAGATGTGGAATTCTGAAAGTTGATGTTCACATATCTTAAAAGTTGCCAAGTTTGAGAAATACAGCTTTAGACTGTGAGGCAGGGGTGGGTTCTACTTACCTTTCCTACCGGTTTGGGTCGCGATGGAAGTGCAACCCAAACTGGTGCGCCCCCGTCACATCCGGGTATTGCCTTGAAAATAACCCTCTGTGCATGCTGCACAGAGGGTTCATTTTGAGGCAATTTCCACTGGGAAGACTGTTCGGGGGCGAGTCCAGACGACTGTCATTGCCGGTTCGATGAGTGGGCCAAAATTCCCGCTACCAGTTTTAACGAACTGGACCGAACCAGGAGGAACCCACCTCTGCTGTGAGGCCTTCCAAACTTTTACAGATGAGGTTGAAATTGTGCTGAGGCTGAAAATTTCCTATGCACTGAAGATTTCACCAAAGCAATCTGAATCAAACTGCCTTAATCCATTCTTTATATTTAAGTAATATTTGTTGTATAACATGAAAAGCAGCATTAAATCAAATAAGCCAAGGTATTAACTTATATTCCAAATTTAGTATATTGATTTTAGCATAATTTGCAAAAATATTAAAAATTACAATAGCATTTGTGCTGACTATCAGCGGCTATGGCATAAAGAGGTATAAGGAAAGTTGGTTATCTTGCCATTCCAAAGTGGATATTCCACCTTAAAAATATCTGTCACAGGGGACTGCACTGAAAGTTGGAGCTCAACAATATAAAGCTGCAGATTTATCATAAGGAAGTAAATTCTATTAAATTCAATGGAACCAACTTTATACATACAAAAATAATGATGTTTAGGGCCAGGTGCCATTAATATGCTGGCATATTTCTCTATAACATCTGAAATTAATAGCACAGGGATACTCTGAGCCAGTGTCTGGATACAGTGATAAGTTGCTGATAAATCAAACTTGACAGGATAAAAACCTTATGAGTGGGTGGACCCAACCTACAGGAATGGAGAAATCTGTTCTAAATGAGCTTACTATAATCCCACAGAAGGAGCTGGTACATATTTTAAAATACTCTTAACAGTCATTGTCACTGGCAGTGCAAGTAACCTTTGGGCCTATGACTATTACAGTGCAAGTAACCTTTGGGCCTATGACTATTACCAGCTTTAGCTGGTTGTGTGCACTTTTTAAAGCAGATTGTCTAGCTACAGTTGCGTTTGTGGGTAATTGTAGGTTTGAATTACTGTGATTCTACGGTATGTGTTCCTGGTTTTAATGCTTCACTTCTAGATACCTGCACAATAACGTAATTACTATAATTGAAAATTTTCTGTGAATTCAACTATTTGGGGGATTGTCACTTCATGGCTACCATAGGCTGGCTTCTCAATGATACTTCACACTTTTTGACCTATTTTCTCCCCATCCCCCAAAATACATTATTTAGATGCCTACTGAAATTTCATCTTTTTACTCAAGCCATTCTACATTGAATGAGGGAGGCAACCTTTTAAATCTTTCTCCCATTCATTTTAGTATACATATCTTCTAAAGATTAACTGCTTTAATTTATGTTTTAAAATTGGTAAATTGATATCCTTGTGGAAAAAGTATATAAATATTTGAGTATATAAATAAGAATGAAAGCTTGAATGAAGAAACATGAAAAGTCAAGTGTTAAATCAGTGGCTTAAAATCATCAGTGCTAAACACATTAATAAATGATACTATACTGTCACATGAGATGAATAAAAATAAATGTCCTCTCAAGTTGGAGAAAGGGTAAGATATAAAGCATGTAGATTAGTAATTATAGGTAAAAGAATTTCCTAAAATATCTGAAATGATACATTTTGATGTTTCAATTTATTTAATTAAATGTATCTATTTTTGAAAATTCAAACTTGGATCTTTCATAAAGAACTTATCTTGCTATTATGTTACAGATTGTAAACAGTGTTCATGGTATATAGGCTATTTGAATGCATTGCTGATCTGCCTGAGCCTAATGCTCTTAGAAAATTTGCCCCATCATGTTAATGAGTCACAAGCATTGCTAAGCAATACTTTATTTTATTGGCTTTCCAGCTGAGAGAAACGCTTTAATTAGTATTTCTGCACTGCATAGAGTTGGATTTGATAGCATAAATGGTCATATTCTTTGAAACCCGATTTCCATTTTGGTAGGAGCTTGTAAGCTAAGTATGGTCTTTGAAATTATAAAATGATTTATCTAGTAGTACCTTTAGAACTACTAGATCTGGGCTGCAAAAGTCTGGATTATAATTAGGTGGCAGCAAATTGTAATAGAAAGTTGCTATTATCTAATAGTTGCCTAAATTTTTCTCACCGAAATCTGATAGGCCTGCCTACCTTTACATTCAAAGTAGTAACATTTAGTTGTCAAAACAATCCCAAAAGCTACTGAGATATTTTGAGTTCTTTTTAGTGGGACATTGGATTCAATGGATGAACAATTGACACAAAAATTGTATTGTCATAGAAGTAAAGAGAAGAAAGAGGGCAGAGAAATAAATTAACATTCTGCTCCTGAATCTTTCAGAATTATTTTTAAAAGCCTTAGCATTTTCATCTTCTGTGAGTAAATGGAACCTTTAATCTGTCCATAGCTCATAATAATTTCTAGAGAAATGTTTTATGAAGAAGATCTTTGTTGTGATGCAGATTAGAACAGCTGCTTCTTTAACAATGTTGTTGATACTGAAAATAAATACATTCCTATCTGCCAAAATATTCTTCCTTGAAGGTGATAAGAGAAGATGCAACAATACTGACATTTACTCCGCATAATAGGTCCAGCTTCCGAGTGCATTCATTTGTCTGATGAGAGCTGGCAAACTGTTTAGAAAATGTAGCTTCTGAGTGCAGGAACTGGACTGGTTAGCATCTCTGCTACATTTTCTAAACAGTTTGCCAGCTTTCACCAGGGCAATGAATGCCTTAACTGTTGTTGCTAATAAGTCCTTTTTTACAGCTCATTTCCCACTACAATCCTTTATTGTTTCTTACTGTTCAAGGATGTTTTTATTAAAACAAGCAAATATTCAGTGGCCTGGATCCTAAGATAAGGAGTTTCTAAAAAAGAAAAAAAAATCCTATCTTCTCTTTCTTGACATGCCACCAGAGTCCAGCAAAAATTCTATGCTGGGCTTCAGAGGTTTCTTGTGAGTAATTGGAATGGAACATACAGCAGAAGAAGAATCAGCCCACACAGGACTTGGTTCCTAACATTTTAACTTAAGGAAGCTGATTCCCATCCCACAGTTTTCAGGATAGCTGCTGAGGGAAGAAAGGAAATAAAACAAAACACAATGAAGGTTAGACAATGAAGGAAAATGAAAGAAAAGCCCTGCTTAGGCTTTGTAAAAGGATTAAAATCAACAGGCAAATAGCGTTCCCAAGCAATGGCTAATCTTTGCATTCAAACTCTGAGACATCAGCTCTGTGGTTTTGTTTGTTTGTTTGTTTGTTTGTTTGTTTATATTTTTATTTATTTTCATCAAGCCTATATTAGAAAACAAATACAAGTATAGACAAGATTATGAATACATGAGATGGATTAAGATAAAAGGGAACAATAGGACAGGGATGATAGTCATGCTGGTGTGCTTATGCATGCCCCTTAAAGACCTTAGGAATGGGGTGAGGTCTACAGTAGACAGTCTAAGGGGACATTTTTGGGAGTTTGGGGAAGAAACCACAGTCAGGTAGGTTTTGCTCCTCAATCTGCTCATTAATGATCAATAGCTATTTCTACTCTTCTCAGAAAGTATGGGGAATGTCTCCATTTACCCTGCCCCAGAATCTTTGAGGACTGTCCAAGATGTCCACAAGGAGGAAATCAAAGAAGTCAACTTGGTAGTCTTAACCATGCAGTCAAAGCCCTACCCTTTTTTACATGTGTCAAGATGTAAAATTGGAGCTTTAATTGCATGGCTGTGGCCACTATCCTGATATTTTAGTAGACCCTACCTTTCAGAGACCAGTAGGGCATTTAAGAGAATTATTATGCAATCATATTCATTTCAACATTTTAATTATTATTACCAACACAATATATTAAATACCATCTATAAATTTCAAACTAGGGTGTAGTAAACATGTCTTTTGATCTGGCAGACTATGTTACCCATCAACTTGTTACATAAATTAACTCAGTAAATTGGCTTACATCCACTTTACTTTGTTTTAAAGCAGATGTATATCTGCCTAGTGTTGTTGCTTCTCAAATGTCTTGCTTATTGTGCCGGCTATTTCAAAAGTAGTATCATCTGTAGCTGCAATATCAGAATACAGTTTCCCATATACGTTTGCAACAAAAGCTTTCATAAACAGAGGTGGAGAAAAGATTATAGGAGTATCTAGAGGAGATCAGAGAGATAAATGCTAACATTAAAGAATATAAAAGAGATCGTTGAGATAAATGCTAACATTTAAGAAGGTATATTTTTATATTATACGTTAATGATTCTGTGTAATGTTTTGAAATATTATAAAGTGAGCCCGTTTATACAATTGTAATTATTTAACTATTAATTTTAAAAATATAGTACATCTTTAATCACAATTTTTGACACTTCCTCCATTACATGGATGCTCTTTTGGAGGAACATTTCCTACCTCCAAGCTTTACTTTACTATAGATTAGGACATGTACAATATTTGGGCCTGAAGCAGCTTTCCCACTTTATATCCAAATACATGGATATCTGACTCTTGCACCAAAATCATTTTCTGATGTCAAATATACGTATTGTTTTACAAGCTCTTAAATTTTCAGACCAGAAAAACTTATTTTTGTTTTCCCACAATGACCCCCCTACATGTTTTCAGATAATCTCTTCACTTTATATGAGAACCACAGGACAGCCTGGGAGACCCTTATCCAGTTTTGTATCTCCAACTTTTTCTCTCCTGAAAGGATACATGCATCTTTACTGAGATGTAGCATTTCTATGGAGCAGCTCCAAGGCACCTGTGATAATCAAGATGGTGGTGAATTAAAGCTCCACCTATTCTTTAAGTGTATTGGGTGGAGTTTCAGTTATATGCTCACTTCTTGACTTTTTTGAACACATTGTGTAGACACATCTGTCCTTTGTCACTATTTCTCATTATTTGCCATCTTCCATCTCATCCTATGTTGCCAATTGCAAATTTAGTAAGTTATTGGGTTGTGCATTTCCCTCATCCCCTTTAAAAATTCAGTAAAAAGTATCAATGTTATATTTCTGGTTTATATAAACGTATTGATTTTCTGTGAAGTGGAAATGTTGATTATTGCCTTATTTCTGATATCCCCTTTGAAGCAGTTTTTTATTAGGTCATGTTCATGACCTGACTTGTTCACCTTTTTTAAAAGTATCATTATGAAACCAGAAAGATGCAAGTTCTCATTACAGTATTTCATCTCCAGTTCTAGGAGAAGCTGCACCCATTTGTCAATGTCTGTGAAAGAGGCATAGCTTGAAGTGTTTCTTTTTTGGTATGCTTTATCTTTCAACTTTAACTGCAAATTATCGTCAAACCAAATGCAGAGTTCCCCTTTTGCTACAGTTTAAGTAATGTTGGAAATATTGTGCATGGTGTGTGAAAGAGAGAAAACTAGTGTATTTAATAAAAACATGTTTTTAGCCTCTATTTTAATTTTGAAATTAGATTGCAGCCAAACTACTTTCAAAATTAAAATAGAGTCTAAAAACATTTTTTTAGTTTGGCTGCAATCTACTTTCAGATGACAGGATAATTTACTTTATTCTTGGGGAAAAAAATAAGTAATCCATTATTGGAAAATATTTGAAACTTATTCCCAGCTGTTCATCTTTAACAGAAATTTGTAGTGCCTATTTAATATGCATAGTTCCTTCAGTTGTTCCTCTTTATCCGTAGTAATAATGCATCGTTCCATATCATTAATATTGTTGTCGTCATCATCTCCTCATTCTTTGTGAGACTTAAAAATGTTTATTAAAGACAGCTCTTCAAGTTTATGTCCCCAGAAATTTATCCTGGATCAAGTGGAGAAAATTGACTGAAGTGCACATGAAAGAAAATGCAAAGAATGCTGATCCAAATTCTAAAACTGTGCTTCTGTCACTGCCCTTAGGGACAACAAATATTCCTTAAATATTTTGAACTGCTTAAGGACATTTGAGAAATTCAGGCTTTGCAAATTCCCATACAAACTGACTTTATGAGATTGCTATGTCTATGTAGATAAAATTGATATAACTGTTAGCTTTTGCTCTTTTCAAACATTACAATACAGATCTTGGCTTAAAAATACATGAAAATGCACACCAATAAAGTAAAAGGTAGTTTAGAAAATGTACTATATTTATATAAATTCACATTTTAAAATATATTTTGATGGGAAATTTGAACTGGACAACAATTTTTTAAAGGTTTGCTTTCTGAAAAACTTAGGGATTATGGTAGACCCCTTCAAACTGAACATATAATTTCAGAATGACTTTATCATCTAGGAATCTTGAGAAATGTGAAATTAACTCTTAATGACTATAATATATGTAACTGAATAATGTTTCTGACATGCTGCATGAGCTTAACGGGTAAAAATGTTTAGCTGCAACATTTTAACATAACAACCCCTTTCAGTCAGTAGAAAAACCTTTCTCCGTGGAACTAGTCCCCAGTGCCGAAAAGGTTGGGCCTGCTGTTCTATGTATCTCGCTACAGTGTCCAACAATAGTCAATTACATTTTATGTATTCCAGGTACTCTGATTTTCCATTGTGTCTTAGTGAGTGTTAGCCAAATACGAATGCAGAAAATAAATCTTCAGTGACATGTTGAAAATTCTCAACAGCATCCTTCAATGCCTTCCAGGCAATTTTCTCTGACCTTTGAACCTCTTGCCATTGATGATGTAGCTGATATCTTCCTTAATCTTGGCATCGGTTATTCTTGGAAACATCTGTCTCAAATAACAAAAATCTTCACTTTCCTTGTTCATCATTTTCACAAAACTTTTCATGAGTAAAGCGGAGTCAAAAAATATCTTTGTTGGGTCAACAAGTGGTTCATATGTCACTTTTTTCTGTCTTTGAACCAAATTCTTTTGGCATGGCCATTTCTTTTTAATGTAATGTGACTCTCTTGCATGGCTGTCCCATTTGCATATGTAACAACAGTACTTGGTATATTCGAGCTGCGTTCCAAGCAGCAGAGCCACTACTTATAGATCTCCACAGAGATTTTCACGTTTCTTTCATTTGTGCTGCATAGCCAACAGATATTGAAGGATATACATTGCCTTTGCATAAAAAAAAAGATTTCTAAAAACCGGACATGATTGGTGAAATTAGAGGTTATTTTCATGATTAGCAGCCCAAATTCTATAGGATACAGTCTAAAGTGTTCAGGAAGCAACATCTTTATTCTCCAATGAAATTGATCAGGAGGGGCTTCATTTGCCCATTCAAACCTGCATCTAAGTTATAAATGGAGCCAGGTTTATTGTGAATTAAAATTTAAAAATACCAATTTCAACTTCTATAATATAATCAGTGTTTTAGCAATAATAATAAGAATTTTATCACTGCTTCTTGTGGGATGTATCTGAACTTTTCAGATTCACAGTTTTAAGATACACTACAAGTACCGTATTTTCCAGAGTAAAAGATGCACTCCCCCCTAAAAGAGGCTGAAAATTTGGGTGCATCTTATACTCTGAATGTAGCTTTTTTGAAGTTTTTTTCCAGCCCTAACAAGGCGCTAGCGAGTGAAACTATCTTTGCAGGCTTTTTTCATTGCTTCTCTCTATCAGCTGTGCTTTAGAAGCTTTTTTACAGCCCTAACCAGGGGATAAAGTAATGTGCTGAAGCTGACCAGACTAAGGACGCTAGCCAGATGAATACCTGGTAGG